>NW_026506505.1:0-40816 GCF_026875155.1 Cherax quadricarinatus
TTTTTTTTAAAGCCCACATTCTTTTCGTGTGTGTGGGTGGGTGTGGGGGTGTGGGGGTGTGTGTGTGTGTGTGTTGTGTGTGTGGGTTGTTTGTGTGTGGGGTGTGTGTGCGTGTGTGTGTGCGTGGGGGGGAGTGGGGGGTATTCCCCTATTGTGGTGCGGGAGCAAGTCATTGTTGGCATTACTAGATCATTACTGGTGACCCCTCTCTCTCTTTTTTAAAGACCCAATAGTCCCTTTTCTTTTTTAAAGTTATATGGCCCTTTCTTCACTACTCCATGCGTTCCACTTCCTTATGACTTAAGGCTGAAGGGTACTTCCTAACATCCTCATGAATCGGGTTTTTTCAATTTCCGTTTTGTCCCCTTGTTCCTGTGCCCCCTTTTCTAAAAACTTTTCCCCCTTGAACCTTGTCAATTCCTTTCAGTTTTTTTATACGCGATAAAAGTCCCTGTATTTCTGTTTCAAGTGTCGTTAGGTTAGCTTCTTTAACCCTTTCAGAAAAAACCCCCCTTGTTTGGGGACTAGTCTTTGCAAAGTTTTGCACTTTCTTAAATTTTTTTAAATATGTTTCACCGGGTGTGGGCTGCATACCCCAAAAATGGGTGAATAAAAGGTGTACATTGTGTGGTGTGGTGTGTGTGTGTACTCCCCCTATTTGTACCACCTATTTGGGGTTGCGGGTCGGGGGTCACAGCTTGGCCCCGCCTCTTGCTGATTTGTATGGTCCTTCTTCCCTGCCAGGCTTATTTACCTCCCCTTAAAATATGTAGGGTTTCCCCGCCCCCCATCGTCACTTTTGGGCTTTTCACGGCCTGACTCTTAACTGAAAAATATTTCCCTAACACCCCCTTGATTCATTTGAGTCTTCAACTTCAATTGTGACCTTTTGGTTTTGTGTCCCTTTCCGGAAAAATCCCCTCTTTGTCCCCTTGTTATTCCGCGCGTTTTTTTTAAAGTCGTTTCATGTTCCCCTGCCCTCCGTCCCCCAGGCGTCAGGCGATTTTCCCCCAACCCTTTTTTCGTGGGGAATCCCCGTAGCTCTGGGTAGTCTTTTTGCAAACCTTTTCACTTTCTTAAATTTTTTTTAATGCTTGATAGGTTGGGTTCCCAAAGGTGCGCATACTCCCGTAGGCCCGGTAAAAGGGATACAGATTTTTAAAAGAATTCTTCCCGGGTATCGGAAAGCTATCCCCTAGGTTCGCCAGGGCCGTAGTGCAGCAGTTATCTGTTTATGGGCGTAGGGATATGCTCGGTTTATTCACCCCCGATCTATTTCTTGAGTGAGTTTTTTTTCAGTTTTGGCCATCTAAACATATTTTGTCGCGGTCTTCTTTGCACTTCCCCAATCTTCATGACTTTGCATTTTTGGGAGGGTTAAAAACAAGGAGCCAGTTGCTGGACCAGCTTGTAGCCTGTCTAGTCTCGTATGTAGTCCGCATGATCCTCATCCGATTTGATTCTTCCTCATTAACATCCATCATCTGCAAACAAGGACATTCTGATCTATCCCTTCCGTATGTCTTTCACATATACCAAGAACAGCACAGGTCCTAGGACTGACCCCTGTGGAACCCGCTTGTCACAGGGCCCACGCTGACACCTGATCGTCGCTACCATGACTCTTTGTTGCCATCCCTGTCAGATATTCCTGAACCATTGCAGTGCCTTACCTGTTAGTGTGCCTGATCCTCTAGCTTCAGTAGACCTCTTGTGAGGAACTGTGTCGTGTGTGTGTGTGTGTGTGTGTGTGTGTGTGGTGTGTTGCTCTGGTTTCGCCTGCCTGTTAGAACAATATAAACATTATTAGGAATCAGTTCATTGATTTACAAATCATATATTGTGTTCTCCACAATTTGAAAGGTATTCCTGTTTATATTTCAAGGCAGTATTTATGATGAATACTGACACTTTTAAGAGTAGAAAGGGAAAATTAAATAAAAGCTATGGAGGTAATGAACAAGGGTCCACACCATTAATACAATTAAATATTATACTAAGTTAAAATAGCTAACATCAGTTTGAAGAACCATTAAATCACTGTCAGAAACCCTTAAATGTTTGAGATATGAGTTTTAACAAGATTAAGTTAACTCTGGTGTGCAAGAAGCCAAATTAGAGTTTTCAACCTTAATGAAGGTCAGTCAATTTTATCTACACCATTTATTGCCTCATGGCGATTTGAGAGATAATTGATATTTAGATCGACTTCAAAGTGACAGTCACTCAGTGTTTGATCAAAACATTATGAAGCCAGAAAGATAATGACGTTCTGCCGAAAGGCTCTTTTTAACTTGCAGCAAACTTGTAGGCCCACCGGGTCAGCTACTTCTTACTTGTAGATGAATGGTTCAGAAATAAAAGAACCGACAAGTTGAATAAATTAGACACATGTGCAATCTGGGGTTCTTTATTGAGGAAACGTTTCGGCCACACAGTGGCCCATCTGTCCATACAAAAAAAGAAACTAGAAGAACAGAGGAGATGAGGTACACAGTCCCTCAGCCTTGAGTCGATGTGGTCCAGTCCATCAATCTTGAATGAATACGGCATATGAAGGAGAAAGCACTTTATAAACCGTAGACAGGGGAGGGACAGCATCGCTAGGTGGTTGTCACAGTTGTCCATCCCAATGTTTGGACTAATACAGTGAAAAAATGAGGATATGATGATTATTGTAGTGAAGATAATGGGAAATAGTGATGATGTTGTAGTGAAGGATAATGAAGAAAGTGTTGATTATTGTAGTTGAAGATAAGAAGATAGTGTTGATTATTGTACCTACCATGAGGATAGTGTTGATTATTGTAGTGAAGATAATGAGGAAGTGATGATTATTGTAGTGAAGATAATGAGGATAGTTATGATTATTGTAGTGAAGATAATGAGGATAGTGATGATTATTGTAGTGAAGATAATGAGGATAGTGGATGATTATTGTAGAGAAGATAATGAAGGATAAGTGATGATTGTTGTAGTGAAGATAATAAGAGAGTGTTGATTATTGTACCGAACATGAGGATAGTGTTGATTATTGTAGTGAAGATAATGAGGATAGTTATGATTATTGTAGTGAAAATGAGGATAGTGTTGATTATAGCGAAGATTATGAGGTTAGTGATGATTATTGCAATGAAGAAGAAAATAGTGTTGTTTATTTAGTGAAGATGATGAGGATTGTGTTAATTAATTGAGTGAAGATGATGAAGGATAGTGATATTATTGTAAACGATGGAGTTCATTAGTAATGATTAGATACTGATGATTATGGTGTGATGATACAGTAGTGATGATGCATATAGTGATATTACAGTAGGAGATTTCAGTAACGATGAATTATATAGTGTGATTAGACAATAGTAGATTACAGTAGTGGTGATTTCAGAAGTGATGATTATGGTTAATGATGATTAGAAATGATGAATACAGAAATCATATTACAGTAGTCATGATTAAGTAGCGATGATTATACTAGTCATGAATATGGCAGTAATGATTATGGTAGTGATTGTTATAGTAGACCAAGATTAAGTTAGCGATGATTGCTTACTGATGATTATGGCAATGATGATTCCATACGTGAATGATAATGGGTACTCATATTATGGTAAACTGATGTTGTAGTAATGGATTACGTAGTGGATGATTATTATAGTGCATTACAGTAAGTGATGATTTATGGTTTTGATGTTTTCAGTTTGATGATTATGGATGCGATGATTATGTAAATGATTAATATGATATGATATTATAATGTGTTGAATGTGGTAAGTGATTATATAGTAGTGATGATTTATGATAGTAATGATTACAAAGTGATGATTACAGTATTATTCCAGTAATGAAGATATAGTCTGATTAAAGAGTAATGAAAACAATGTAATTGTTTTATAGCAGTGATGATTACAGTAGTGTTGATTGTGGTAGTGATTGTTATAGTAGTGATGATTACAGTAGTGTTGATTGTGGTAGTGATTGTTATAGTAGTGATGATTACAGTAGTGTTGATGTGTATGAATATTAAAGTAGTGATGATTACAGGATGTTGATTGTGGTAGTGATGTTATAGTAGTGAAAGAAAACAGTAGTGTTATTGTTGGTAGTGATTGTTAGAGTAGTGATGAGACAGTAGTGTTGATTGTGGTAGTGATTTTATAGTATGATGATTACAGTAGTGTTGATTGTGGTATGATTTTATAGTAAGTGGAAGAATACAGTAGTGTTTGATTGTGGTAGTGATTGTTATAGTAGTGTTGATTACATTTAGTGTTGATTGTGGTAGTGATTATTATAGTAGTGATTGATACAGTTAGTGTTGGATTGTGGTAGAGATTGTGTTATAGTAATGATGATTACAGTATGGTTGAATGTGGTAGTGATTGTTAAGTAGTGATGATTTACAGTAGTGTTGATTGTGGTAGTGATTGTTATAGTAGTGGATGATTACAGTTAGTGATGATTGTGTAGTGATTGTTATAGTATGATGAATAAGTATGTTGATTGTGGTAGTGATTATTATAGTAGTGATGATTACAGTAGTGTAGATTGTGGTAGTGATTGTATAGTAAGTGATGATTACGTAGTGTTGATGAGGTAGTGAATATTATAGTAGTGATGATAACAGTAGTGTTGATTTGTGTAGTGATTGTTATAAGTAGGGATGAATACAGTAGTGTTGATTGTGGAAGTGATTGTTATAGTATGATGATTACAGTAGTGTGATTGTGGGTAGTGATTGTTATAGTAGTATGAATTACAGTAGTGTTGATTGTGGTAGTGATTGTTATAGTAGTGATGATTACAGTAGTGTTGATTGTGGTAGTGATTGTTATAGTAGTGATGATTACAGTAGTGTTGATTGTGGTAGTGATTGTTATAGTAGTGATGATTACAGTAGTGTTGATTGTGGTAGTGATTGTTATAGTATATGCTTACAGTAGTGTTGTTGTGTAGTGATTGTTATCGTAGTGATGATTACAGTAGTGTTTATTGTGGTAGTGAGTTATTTTAGTAGTGAGTATTACAGTGTGTTGATTGTGGTATGATTATTAAAGGTAGTGATGATTACAGAGTGTTATTGTGGCAGTGATGTTATAGTAGTGATAATTAACAGTAGTGGTTGATTGTGAAGTGATTGTTATAGTATGATGATTACAGTAGTGTTGATTGTGGGTAGTGATTATTATAGTAGTGATGATTACAGTAAAAGTTGATTGCATAGTTATTAAAGTAATGATGATTATAATAGTGAATTGGTTGGAGAGTGATTAAGGGTTTTTGATGATTATACTAACGTGGATTATTGATTAATAGATTATGGTAGTGATTATTACAGTAGTAATGATTGCAGTAATAATTATGGCAATGATCATTATATTTAAGATTATGTATAGATGATTATGGGCATGATAATTAATATTATGAGTGATTAGTGATTATGGTAAAAAAAAAAAAAAAAAAAAAAAAAAAAAAAAAAAAAAAGAGGTGATCCAACCAGTGATGATCTTGCTACGATTACAGTAATATAAGTATAATGATTTAGGTAGATGAAGAATATTGTAATGTAGCGATGTTTGATTGATCATGGTAGTGGTGCTTATAGGAACATGGAATGATATTCACAATGAACATGGTAGTGATATTACATTGATCATGGTAGTGGATGTTTACATTGATCATGGTAGTGATGTTTACAATTTTTTTGACATCTTATTGATGTTCACATGATCATCTTAGTGATGTATACATTGAATCTGGCAAGATGCATCTCATTGAATCACAGAATGATATTCCATTGGTCATGGTAGAGTTGTTTTATATTGATCAAGGTAGTGATGTTCATAATGGTCATGGTAGTTAAATTCACATGATCATGGTATGATGGTATACTGATCATGGTAGAGAATGTTCATATTAATCAGAGTAGTGATATTCATAGTGATCGTGAGTGACATTCACACTGATCATGTAGTGATGTTTAACATAGATCATCATAGTGATATTCACATTGATCATGTAGTGACACTACTTTGATCATGTGGTGTAGTTTTCCATTTACCATGGTAATGATAGTCATATGGAACATTTGTATGATGATTAGCAATGATCATGGTAAATGAATTCATAAACGATCATGGATGTGATATTTACATTGATCATGGTAGAGATATTTCACATTGATCATGGTAGTGATGTTTACATCGAACATGGTAGTTGAATATTAACATAACTTGTAGTGATGTTACTTTGATAATGTAGTGAAGCTACATTAGATCAAGGTAGTGATATTCACTTTGATCATAGAAGTAATGTTTACATTGATCATGGTAGTGGTATTCACATTGGATCATGTAGTGATGTTTACATAATCATGATATGATATAAACATTGATCATGGTAGTGATGTTACGTTGATAATGGTAGTGAGGCCTACATTGATCATGGTTAGTGATATTCACATTGATATATGAAGTAATGTTTAACATTGATCATGTAGTGATATTCACGCATTGATTCAATAGAAGTTAATGTTACATTGATCATGGTAGTGGTATTCACATTGACCATGGTATGATTATTTACATTGATCATGGTAGTGATGTACATATTGATCATGGAAATGATGTGGAGAAATTTTCTCCAGGAGGGGGTATCAGCCCCACTTCAGCCCCATTCAGCCCTGAGGGGCCCAGCCCTCTCAGAGGGCAAAATTGAGTGTTTCTGCTACAGCGGAGTAATTTGAACCCAGATGCGTACCAGTATAACGACCGTGGTCAAGCGACCGGCGCTCCTTGCAGTCCATGTTGCAAGAGTGTTTTTTAATAAAAGACAGTACATCCTAACCTTAACAGGAAACAAATATGAAAATCCTGCTCCCACTTATACCATAGTAAAGATAGTGGACATTGTTGTCTTATGCTATTAAGACAGCAAGATCAAACATTCGCTTGCCTCATGGAGGAAGTGGCAAGGAAGCAATGTACTATACGTCGATTTTCCTATGTGCTGGGGGCATAACGGCGTGGGCGCTGTGGCGTCCTCAGATTACTTTTGACTCTACTGAGAGTGACACAGACGCCAGCTAACCAACAAAGAACGATCTGTGCGATAGTGTGAACAAAGTGTCTCATAAAACTCATAACCTGAGAGAAGTGTGATACAGCCTTCTTTAATGATAAGACTGTGGACAAAGAAAGACAAATCTTGTGGAACAAAAGTGCACCAGTGTGGCATATTCCTAGACTATGGAAACGTGGACATCCCAAGGACACTTCTAGCTTCTATCAAGTCACCGATACCTGCGAAGGTGTGAAGAACACCATAGCTTCACGACACAGAGCAAGTAGGGGTTACGAATTTCTTGTAAGTACGGGGGACTGCGCAGTTTTTGATTCGCAGGATTTTGTAATCAACCTATAGTCGGGCATTGAGGTGCGGACTTTTGAGTCCACACCAGTAAGTTTGGTCAGCCATAGGTGAATGATAATGCAGCATAACACCCCCTAAGGGGTAAATTATAATCTTACAAATTATAACTCCTACAGCCCGTTGAGAATGATCATGACAACAATTCAAGACCTCGTCTGCAGGGGTGGCTGTGTAGAACATTTTTGCTGTCTATTATCAGCTAAGTGTGCCCTATATTTAAATTTAAAATTAAGCCTTAACAGGTAATCCATTTCTCAACAAATGATATTCACGTTGATCATGTAGTGATTGTTTAATTGAACATGGTAGTGGATATTTACGATTGATCATGGTAGCAATGCACATATTACTCATGGTAGTGATATTCACATTGATCACTGTATGATGTTTATATTGATCATGGTAAAGAATTTCACAATGATCATGTACAGATTTTACACTGTGAAGGAGCATGGTATGATGCACACATGGAACATGTAGTAACAGACACATTCTTCCATGTAGTGATGTTCATATTGATCATTTTTATTGATGATCACATTAATCACAGTAGTGGGATATTCATAATTGATCATAATAGTGATGTTCACATGATCGTGGTTTAGATTTACATTGATCATGTATAATGCTCACATTAATCAGTAGTACAACATCAAAGTTTACTTTTCCAGCTTCCTCACCTTCTTCAGCCATACCAAGACCGCCACCAAATAATGTCTATGTTTCCACACCATCACCACCGCCTTCATGTGACGAGACGCCTACCAATCCCACCTAAGAATGCCACTATCGACTTTCCAACCACTACAGCCATGGACCAAGCAGTTAGCACCATCGTAGACATCACCCTCTGTTATCCCCTTCTGGAGAAGAGGAGGAAGATGTTGATGACTCCATCACCACACACCTACTTAGGACAACTACTTTCTATACATCTCCTTCGAATGAGGACACCAAGCCTTGCCACAGGTACAATAGGGCTCTGTGCTTGGTCTGCAAAATCGTTTGTAAGACTCCACACTATTTCACTGTTACCTGAGTTCTGGAGTTCATCAAAACCACTCCGTTATAACTTTTTGGAAAAAACAAAACTGCACCACTTCAAGAATTATTTTCAAGAAATTTGAGAACGGCTTCTTCCTCCAAATGCTCGACGCAAAATAACAACAACTGAGGCTCCGTCTGTTGACCCAATCCTGCGTCTCCACCTTCGAACCAAGCCCTGCTGCAAAGCCCTACCCAAGAATCAAGATCTCCACCAACTGTGAACGATGCATTCACGTCCCTCAGACTGCCCCATCTGCTTGTCCAGTCCACCCCACGAGCTCCTAGCTACTGGGTTGATCAGAAAGTTTACAACCTGGATGGTAGGCAAGATTCAACACAGCGATAAGAAAACATTTAAAAAAGCTGTCCAAAGCCAGGTCAAGGACAGGCCGCGGGCCGTTGACCCCCGTAACACCCCCAGGTAGATTCTACAGGAATCCAGGAGAACCCAGTAGCAGCCCACGATGAGGCGGGGTCAGGAGCTGAGACTCGATACCTGCATCCAATAGTGTTAAGTACATATGAAGTACGCTAACCGAATCATCTTTGAACAATAGCAACGCACTTTGAAGTAATAATACTGCATGACGGTTGGGTCACATACGGTTGCTCACCTCTCCTCCCCTTCCCTCTTATCCCTGGTTAATCCCTGCTTCATTATCTTTTTTATTGTTTGCAGTATTCTAATATTACATTATCTCCCCTTAGGTTTTTCCTCAGATCTCCCCTCAGTACTAGAGATCATTTTTTAACACATACGGACGGTAAAATTAAAGTTGCGAATTTACAGGAAGTATTTTCCTGTACAACTATATAACAGATTTTTTAAGTTTCCCTCACGGTCTCTCGTCTGTCTGTCGTTCTGTCTTCTCTCTCTCACGTCTCTCTCTCTACAACACTTCGCCTCACCTGGGTATCGAATATCACATTTCCAATAACTATCGCCAAGACGCCCTGAAGCAAACTTCCATTACGTCGGAACATGGTCCCCCTAATGTAAGTGTTTACTTTGTGTTTATATATGGAAACCATGACCCCAAAATGTGTTTCTACATCAACACACACACACACACCACTACACAACACACAGATTGAAGGAGTAAGAGTAGACGGGAGAAGCCAAACTATAAAGAGAGGACTACAAAGATAAGGAATATCTGCATGAGGCTCAGTGGAAAGAAAACTGGTGGGAAAAACAGTAAATGAAAATGATGGAATACGTGACCACAAAATCCAGGAGGCAGAGAAGAGTATCGTATCCCAAAGGCAACAGAAACAATGGGAAGACCAGAACGACCCCTTTGGTTCACACTAAACTAAGTGCGCTGAGAATGGAAAAAAGCATAGAACAAAAAACCCCGGGAAAATAAGAAGAATTAGCAAAAGAGGCCAGAAAAGAATATGCATGGATACGGATGGAGGCTCCGCGCAATACCGAGAATGATACAGCATGGAAAGCCGAAAAAAAATCCAACACAAAGCACTTGTACAGCACATCGGAGAAACAATAGTCAAGGACAAAGGTAATCATGCTGCCAGCGGAAGGATGGGAATCACAAGAAACGACCCAAGAATAAGTGAAGAGCTCAACACGAAGATTTAAAGAAGAATTCACAGTGAGACAGAAAGGAAGTCCAGCAACTCAGAAAAAAGATGGCCCACTAACAAGTGCTGACACACTAAACATAAAGAGGAGGCAAGTGAAGAGGCAGCACATTGAACTAACCACAAAGGCAGGGTCGTGAGAGAGGGAGCAGAGACACTGTGTCCACTAACTCCAATCTTTCAACACATTTAATTATCGAAACAGGGTACAACCACTTTATGTGTGGAAGACAGTAAATGTAGTCCCAATATTTAAAAGAAAGGGGACAAATATGGAGTATTCAACAATAGACTAATGTGAAAAGCTGACATGAATACATGCAAAGACATTGGAGAAGATGATCAGGAAGGAAAAAACCTGTGTCCACGAACCTACTGGAGGATGAGGCGGGAATAACGGAAAAGTCACTGGGCAATGAATCAGAGAAACAAGGAAACAACGAGTGGATGATACTTTATGATTACATTGGGCGCCTTTGACGAGCGGATTCACAAGGTCAGTCCTAGGGCCCAGTGGCATTTTGCACTTATAATGAATGACACGAAAGGAAGAGAGATTCTATGTAACCCTGTTTCCCAGCCGACGTGTGGAGTATTCTAAGCAGGAACGGGGATCAGGATAGACTACAAGGATCTTGACCGGCTGCACACCTAGTCCAACAAATGGCTCTTCGAGTTTACCCCAGACAAATTGGGAAGGTCCACAAGAAGACCGCAGAACGAAGTACATGCTACGGAACCAAAGGCTGCAAAACTACTCACATAGAAAAGGCTCTTTGGGTGAGTATCATACCAAGCATAGCTCCTGAAGGCCACATCAAGTAAATAACTGCTTGATGTGCACCTGGTAAACCTAAGAAGCGTTTTGACACTAAGTCAGGACTCACTGAAGACACTGTACACAGTGTAACGGTGGTGACCACCATACTGGAGCATGCAAGAAATAATGGGAACTCACACCTGTCAAGCATGTCAAAAAATTGGAGACCAGTTGCAAAGATCTGAATACGACAAGATCCGGAACCAAAGGGTTTGTGCTTTCGAGGAGAGGTTAAGAGAAAATCATACTGATGACACTGAGGACTGGAGCATAGGTGAGACAATTTCATAACAAATAAAAAACAGAGAGGAAATGGACAAAGTGGATAGGAAACAGAATGTTTTTCAAAATGTGACACAGCACAAGAGGGTCACAATTGGAAGTTGAAAACTACGATGAGTCACTGGATGTTAGAATATTTCTTCATTCACAAAGTTGTCAGGAAGTGGAACAATTGGAGAGTGATGTAGTGGTATCAGGATTCATATATAGCTTTAAGAAAAAATACGATAAGGCTCATGTAGCAGAGAAAAGAGAGGACAGGAGCTGTGAAATCGACACCTGCAATCACAAATAGGTGAGTACACAGACTTGCACACATTTATCACACACTTCCCCACACAAAAAAAAAAATTACATGTACTCAGACATAGATATTCAAATATATAATATATATTATATATATATATATATATATATATATATATATTATATATATATATATATATGTCGTGCCCGAATATGTAAAACTGGTCAATTAGCAAGAACTCATTTAAAATTAAGTCTTTCCGAAATTTTTCTTATACTTTTTAAGATATATTTTTTTCTTTAAAATGTTAATGTAAAAAATTTTAAATTTTTGCACCAAAAGAATCTTAGAAAACTTACCTAACCTTATTATAACAAGAACAATTTATTTAGCCTACCCAACTAAATATATTTTAGATTTGTTTACAATAATTTAATGCTAAACAAACACAGTGAAATATATGTTTTTCGTTAGGTTCAGAATGATTTGGGGGGGAATTATTGCATACACAAATTTTCACTTGTCTATATGGCAAGATTAGCGTTGCTATTTAAGCCAAAGGGTGGCAAGTTCTGCCTACTCGGCACGACATATATATAATATATATATATATAAATATATATATAATAAAATTTATATATATATATAAATATATATATATATATATATTATAATAATATATATACAGTGGTCCCTCAATAATCGTCCCATAATCCGTTCCTGGAAGTGAGAGTTTATCGAAATGGACGATTTCGAATCAATTTTCCCCATAAGAAATAATGTAAATCCAATTAATCGTTCCGGACACCCAGAAGTATCAACAACAATTTTTACCTAAAAGATAGATTTACATGCCAAAGAATGAACATTCAGCATGACAGTTACCTTTATTGAAGCTGTTGTTGATGAAAGGAAGACAGGGGAGGAAGGAGAGAGGGAGAGAGGTTATTTGGAAGGGGAATCCCCCTCCATAAGGACTCTAGGGCACTAATAAAAAAGTATAAATGAACATTGGTAATAGGGGTTTGTTGATGAGTGGAACGGTCTGCCTAGTAGGGTGATCGAAGCTAAAACATTGGGTAGTTTCAAATTTTAGGTTGGATAAATACACGAGTGAAAGAGGTTGGATTTGAGTCGGACTTGCACCTGAGTTTATTGCTTGGTTAGCATTTGTTCTGTTAGTGGGTTGGATTTGTGAAGGACCTGCCTAGTATGGGCCAGCAGGCCTGCCTCCAGTGTTCCTACTTTCTTAAGTTCTTATTTAACATTCACACTTACCAGTAGGGTGATCGAGGCTAGGACCTTTGGTAGCTTCAAGAAGAGATTGGACAAATATACGAGTTGGAGGATGTGTTCAGTCCATCAATCTTGAGTAGAATACGGTAGATGAGCGGAGAAGCAGCTTATAAACCGTATGGCAGGAGAGGTGCAGCAGTCATATGTATGGACTGATGAAGCCACTGTGTGGCGAAACGTTTCCTCAATAAAGATACCCAAGAGTTGCACATGTGTCTAATTTATCAACATGTCGGTTCTCTGAACCATTCATCTACAAACCTGTCAGACATTGCAACTTCTTGGGATCTTAATACTTAGGAATTCTTCGCTTGCCTAATTCTTGGGCACAACCTACTTCCACATTGAACAAATGTGACACCACCTATGACTGCTGCAACTCTCCTGCCATACGGTTTATAAGCTGCTTCTCCGCTCATCAACCGTATTCTACTCAAGATTGATGGACTGAACACATCGACTCAAGGTTGAGGGACTGATTACCTCATTCTCCTCCTGTTCTTCGAGTTGGAGGAGCTGAGTTTGATTTGTGTCATTGGGTAAGGGAGTAAATTCTTGGGTAGCTTTGGTTGTTGTGGTGAAGGATACCCTTAACAGACATGAAAAGAGGCTGTACTGATTACCCTAAAATTATTAATCAATATACAATATTGAATTATTAACCATTACCGAAGATTCATGGTGAATAACCTTCCAAAATACAGGGTGTTTTCTACATTCTTCTTGAAAAATGTTTATAATCAGGTTACAATTAGAGAACCTGTTTGCTTTTGAGGCAAACACGAGAGTATTTCAGATCTGAAAGATACCAATTGGTGTCTCAAATTGATTTGCTGCTGCTCAACATTCGATAGACAGACGTGTAGAAGAAAATTTCTAAAATATTTTCATAGATAAAAATCATAATTGCCAGAATTTGACACTTAATGAATTTAAATCCATAAATCTGTACCCTCAAATAATTTCATTGTATGGAATAGTATCAAACACTTTTAAACCCGAAGACCATCATTTAGGATCTCTGTGGAGATCACAGAGAATATTTGCTTTTAAAGTCAAATGGATCCCCAAATTTTCTGATAAAATTTAACTTTTATTAAATAATAAAACACAACACTAGGATAATCATCATGAAAGCAACTGTACTTCTTAAGAGAATAACTTCGTTGATGCCAGTCGATAATTACCTACTTTTGTAGTAGTGTTCTAGGCCTCTGAAGGCTGCTATTTCAGCAGTCTTGAATCAATCTGAGCCCATCTCTTTGCATGAATGTCTAGGATTTTACACAGCGATGTGAGCTTCAGTACTCGGCTGTAGAGAAGAAGCGACTGCCGTTATTGAAGAATTCCACTTACAAGCTGATCACAGACGAAACCGATCTGTAGCATTTATGGTGAACAACAAAAAGTGGAAAATTAAAAAAAATTCAAGAAAAGAGATAGGAAGCATCATCGTTTAGGCTACGCTATAAATTATTGTCTGGCAGTGAAAATGCAAGTCCCTGATACATTAGACCAGAGCCTTTTATCTTCGAACCTTATTTCTAATGTACTCTCATTAAATGTACACTTGAGTGACTCGCTCCTTACATTTGTGAGATCAAAAAAACTTCCATCTCAAAAAAGACGTAAAAAAGCGAGTATATCGAGCATAGTATGCACAGAATTGACGCCTCATTCCGTTGCCGCACCATATGGGAACGGCTCAGCATTGACTTCAAGTGACTTCATATTGTCAACGACTCGTAATGTATTTACATACTCACATTCACTGATGCGCGTACTTGGGTTTTCCTCCTGTTGCATTTTCCTTATTCACGCATGTAACATAAAGACTGTTACCAAATGCCTTGAAGGAATTTTAGCCTTTTGTGGGATACCTAATTCATCAACATGCGGGCCAAAAGCTATGAATCGACCCCTGAAACCACAAATAGGTGAGTAACATACATACATTCAGTCATACCGTGAATACATACATAAATATAATATTTACATGCTTACATACATAGTGTTAGAAATATGCATAGAAACTGTCCATATACACATACATACGATCTACAGATATTTACATCATATTCTAGCAAAGCTTAAACATATACTTTACAATACAAGTTACATATATACATACATCATACACATAATCTATAACCCATAATTAAAAAAACATCGCGAACAAAGTATTACTTAAAATGCATTGGAATCACAAACTCGTGACTTGTGTGTGTAAACCTAGTGCTTTAATTACCCCAGAGTTAGTGGGTGATACATTAATACAGGAGCAACATTAATACTAAGGAACTACTGTCGCCCATGAAAGCCATATGTTAAATCCTCATATAAATCCTTAAAATAGCTGATAAAATCCTTCGTCTAGAAACTTATGGTATTGTGCAGCCATGCGTAAATGATATGCTCAGACAGAGGATCTACAAAAACAACTCACGAGCTATTTTCTGTTTAACAAGTGGTGTGGTATATCAGTATTGAAATTGTTAAGTATTAGTAAAAATAATAATGTCCCTACATATTTCTCATCTATATGAATGAACCTACCAAAAATACCAAATACCGCAGCATTCATGTCTAGACCCAAGACGAATGGCTCAGTGTCTAGTGTTCCTACCTGGATGGTTTTCCTACCTGATGGTTTCCTACCTGGATGGCTCCCGACCTGGGATGTTTCCTACATGATGGGTTCCTACTGGAATGTATTGTTAATATCTCTAGTAAGCTGATGCATGCAGGGATGAGGTGAAAAGCTGTGAGCCTTCTCCTGAAAGCTGGCTGCCTTGGATCAATTCCTAGCACTCATAGCTGGACACCAAGGTATTTGTCCCGTGGGTGGGTAGATTGGTCAAGCACTGCGTACCTTGTTCCAAGAAAGTGTTTTTTGTATATTTCGCCTGCTGTTGCAAATATCTTATGTATAGTATATAAAGTATATATATATATATACTATATATGAAATAGTAATAATTATATATATATATATAATATATATATGTATATTTATAATAGTATATATACGTCTAAATATAATATAATATATATATATAAAGATATTATATAATCAATATATATATAGCTATGGATATATATATATAATAAATAGTAATCAATATATATAAATACACTCGAACCCAATGTACACGATGTATAAGGCATTAGCTCATTCACTGAACAACGAGAGCAATATAGGATACACATTTAAGTGGTAAGAGATGTGAGGGACAACACTGTTGTTTTCCTTTACTCCACTGTATTAATTTTAATGTTTAAACATATTCCCCTTTTTTATAAAACAAATCATGTAAAATGTATGATGAACATTTCCAGCGCTTCCTGAACATGTTCTGAGGATTATTAAAATTCAGGGTTACCACTGGTGATAAAATATTACTTATGAACGGATAATACAAACAGCGTTAACACCTTCAAGACTAGGTTGGTTACTGTGATTCGGCATCTGTTGAAATTCATAGTTAAGACGCAAGTTTAATGCGTCATAGTGATATCGTGATAACACTTGCATTGTGTACCCGTGTTGTTGATAATCGTTATAATTGCACACGATGATGTGTCTCTTGAATTGAGTACTTTCGTGATGAGTGTGCACTAGTGGATGTTAAGTATTGTGAGAAGTGTAACTGTAATGTGGTACTACATGATATTTTATAATTATAAAATTGCTTGCCCGTTGCCTCATGTACCTGTACATTAGTACCAGTCAACTGCGATGGTATTTTGAACTCGTTTATTGTGTAACTCGTTCCTGCTATGTAACTATGATATCGCGTCCTAGTGATGCGTCACATCAACTCGCACACTACGATTACTTGTATTATGTGTACTCTCCGTGTCTTGTAGACATTGTGTCACTTGAAGCTGCATATTCGTTTAACGTCTCCAGTTAACCACCTTCCAAAGTAGCGGCATAAACATACTCAGGAGCGCTGTTGAAGCTGCGCCTTGAAAGACTAGGATTAAACTTGTGTTAAAATGACGAGGAGGAGGAGATGGAAGGAGAGGAAGAGGAGGATGAGAAGAAGAGGTAATTAGGCAGAGAACAGTTGGGGGGGGGGGACGGGGAAGAGGAAGGAGAAGGGAAAGAGGTGGGAAGAGGAGAAAAGGAGGTGGTGGACGAGGCAAAGAGTTGGAGGAAATAAAGAACGGGACAGTTAAGGAAGGGGGAGCAAAAAAAAAAAAGCAAGAGATCAATGAGACGTGATAAGGAGTAAGAAACAGGCACAACAAATAAACTTACATTTCACACCACCCCATCCTACACATAGTCCATATTATCCATCACCATCGTTACTATCACTATCTTACTATTCCTCACCCCACATTCCAAGCAACGGCTTACCCACAACTACATTGCCATATCATCCAACTACCATTCACCATCAACTACATTGCCCATACCCATTCCTTCCCCCATCAGCATCACCACATAGCCCTACCATCCAGCCACCATCATCACCTAACAACCACATTGCTATACCATCCAACACCATCACCATCACCACATGCCAAAACCGCGAGCCAACCATCCACCTAAAAAACATCAACACATGCCATAAACAACCTACCACCATCACCACATTACCACATTCCATCCTACCACCATCACCAATCTATGTATTGCACATAATTCTGTCACCTTCACCACCCTTATTTTAACCACCGCGTCACCATCACGCACATATCCACACCATCATACAACCCTCACAAAACATCATCATCCTACCACACTAGAAAAACCCTTACATAAGTTCATCATCTCCTCCAACACTGCCATCACATCTCCACTATCATGCCTACGCACCCTCACTATGAGCCACATCCTAAATAATCCAACCCCCCACCATTACAATTATTCTAACAACACCTCAAATACTGTTCAATGTATCCTACCGCGTTAAAATCCCTAAAACCGTTTCATCAGTCCTACCACACTAAAAATCCAATCCCTCTCATGGACGTTCATCATCCTACCACTCTAAAACCTCTCATAAACGTTCATCATCCTACGCTACACAAAAAATCCCTCTCATACGTTCATCATCCTACCACTCTAAAATCCCGCTCATGACGTTTCACATCTACCACACTAAAAATCCCTCTCATACTTTCATCATCCTACACTCTAAATCCACTCATACTTTCATCATCCTACGGCATACTAAAAATCCCTTCTCAATATGATTCATCCTAGCACACTAAACAAAAAAGCTATCATATTTCCATCAACCTAACCTAGAATCAATAATCTCTCTCCAATATGTTGTCATCACCTACCCACATCAAAAATACCCACTGCAATATGTTAAACCTAGCACACTAAAAATCCCTCTCATATATTTATCCTACTACCACACAAAAAACCCTCTCATATGTTAAACATCCTACCACACAACAATCCCTATCATAGCTTTCATCATCCACCACACTAAAAATCCCTCTCATATGTTCATCATCCCTACCACACTAAAAAACCCTCACATCCTTAAATCTTACGTTCATATCACCCTCCCACACTAAGAATCCCTCTCCTATCTTCATCATCTTACCAAACTAAGAACCCGTCTCATATTGTTCTTCATCCTACCACACCACAAAATCCCTATCATGCATTCATCATCCATACTAACCAACTAAAGCCCCTCACAAGTGTTCCATCATCCTACCATGCAAGAAATCCCCTCACATTCGTTCATCATTTTAATACGCTACAAATCCCCCATACATCCATCATCCTGAACCTCCTCACTACCATCATAATACACAGAATCAGTAGCACTCCACAAAGCCCACAGCCCAAACTACCACAGTTACATAACATAGCCATACAATTCATATGCCACGCACATCCCGCCACTCTTGTGTTCTATCTCAATCATTTCACTTAGACAAACCATCCTACCATCGCTCTTCTCACTCTCAGATGTTAGATAGGGCCGGCGCAGACGAGTTCTGCCTTTCCTCAGACAGAGAACATTTTGGCCCCTCCTATCTGTTGCAAGTCCTTGCAATATTGCATTT
Source organism: Cherax quadricarinatus (assembly GCF_026875155.1). Classification (NCBI taxonomy): domain Eukaryota; kingdom Metazoa; phylum Arthropoda; class Malacostraca; order Decapoda; family Parastacidae; genus Cherax; species Cherax quadricarinatus. Next base: position 18,774 of record NW_026506505.1, read on the forward strand.
CTGCTGGACAACCACTGAGTGTGAAATACCCTTGAGCTAATGATTTCCATCCTCAAGAGGTTGTTTCGCACTATATATATATATATATACTATATATATATATATATATAATATATAAAATAATATATATATATAGATATATATATATATAGATATGTATGTAGATATGGTAATAATATATATGCTATATTTAAATATAATATATATATATATAAATTATATAAATATAAATATAAATATTAAAATATATATCAATAATAAATGATAAACTTTATATAAATATATAAATATACTAAATAAATATATATATAAATATATATATCAATAAATATATATAAGTCGTGCCGAATATGTAAAACTGGACAATTAGCAAGAACACATTTAAAAATTAAGTCCTTTCTGAAAATTTTCTTTTATAAGTTTTTAAAGATATATTTTTTTCATTAATGCTAATTGTAAAAATTTTTAATTTTGCACCTGAAGAATCTAGAAAAACTTACCTAACCTTATTAAAACAAGAGTAATTTTATTAAAGCCTAATCCAACTAATATATAAATTAATTTGTTTACCAATTAAATTAATACAAAAAACAGAGCACACAGTGAAATATATTTTTTTCGTTAGGTTCAGAATGAGAGAGAGGGCGAAATTATTGGCAACACAAATTTCCCTGTCCTATATGGCAAGATGAGCGATGCTATTTAAGCCAAAATCGCAAGTTTCTGCCTATTCGGCACGACTATATATATATATATATATATATATAAAAACTATATATATATATATATATAAATATACTATATATATATAAATAAATATATATATATAAAATTATAATATATATTTGTTGTGCCGAATAGGCACAAACAAGAGTATTTTTTTTTCATTTATAAGAGAGATAAGATAATATTTTGTTCGGCGTTTATAACCCCGAAGGTTAGCCACCCCTGGATACACAAAGAAAGTCAGTGATTCCATCGAGACTGTCTGTCTTATTGCACACTGGGGGTCCTCAATCTTGTCCCCCAGAATGCGACCTCACACCATCGGCTACACCCAGGTACACTATTTGCTGCTAGGGTGAACAGGATAACAGTTGTAAGGAAACGCGTCGATTAGGGGGGGACAACCCCGTCCGGAAATCGAACCCGGCCCTCCGTGTGTGAAGCCAAAACTTCTCAGCCCGCAGGCCCACAGTGCCTAATGCGAATGCGAGTAAAAATAATAATTGTGCACCAAAGAGCTTTAGAAAACTTACCAAAACTTCATTTATAACAACAAGCGTCAATTTAATTTTAGCCTAATCCAACTAAAAATATTAGATAAGTTTTTCAATTTACCTCTAATAATCTAAACAAACACAATGAATTATGATGAACTTAAAGCACATTTACTACATCTGGTATCTTTACTGTAGACGTTTCGCCATCCAGTGGCTCTTATCAATACAAAATCCAGGACATAATTTGAAGACAGTAGAGCTATATACAAAAGATGAGGAAATCAGTCCCCCTCAACCTTGGAGTTGGTGCGAAGAGCACCAGAGTCGTGGACGCCTCTGGAAAGATCAAGTGAAGAAGTGAATGATGATACAGTGGAACGCTCTGGCACGACCATCAATTTAATATCCAAAACTCTGATCGCAAGCCCGATTTGGTCGTGACCCGAACACTAAATCCTCCCCATCGTATTTGTTATGTAAATACAATTAATCCGTTCCAAGACCCCTCTCGAAACTGTATGTTAATATTGTTTTTATTTTTTTTTTTAAGATTTGTAAGCGCAAGAATAGTTAATTAAAACTTAGTGAATCACAGTGAAATATAAACTAAATGTAAAAACCTGATAACACTGTGAAAATGAACAACAGAGAAAACTAACATTGCATGCATGGCCGATTCCACTCTAGAATCCTACGAACAGTTCACTGTAAACAGTTTTATGAGAGCGTCTAATGGCTGAGAAGTGAACTCCGTCCATTTATCATCCGATTTCTTTTATTTATGGTGTGCGTTAAGAAGGCATATTTTCCATTCATACATTGTCCAAGTTTTCAATAAATCAGTCCAGACAAACCACAGAGATAATCTCCATAAAATTCGAGACAATAAGTCACGTGACTTTTTTGTTATCCTAGGTTCTCTATACATATGGCGCTATGTTGAAAATCTATGCTTAACTGTATTTGTGTATTACCTGAATAAACTTAACTTAGCTTTATGGTGCCTTACGAGTGAATAATCATCAGTTAGCACTGTACTACACTGCCGTTTTTCTCTAATAAAAGTACACAAGATGGATTAGAGAATGGATACTTTGTCCCATATCCTCGAGTTTATAGCGAATAACACACAACATGACAGAGACCGATTACAAGCGAGTCACAGGTCTTTGTAATCTTTTACACAAACAACAGGAAGTTGGGGAAAATAGGCGCTTGGAAAAAAAATGACGCAAGGATGTGTAAATTGGCGCGGCTGTGTTTGTTCCGCACCGATTAAGTGTTCGTGACCAAATGCAAAAATTATACCGAGAATTTTTTGGGATCGTGACCGCTTTGTTCATGTTTAGAAGTGTTCGTGACCAGAAGTTTCTTTTCTGCTGTACGCTGGAGATATCCCTGGAGAGGGTTTCTCAGGATTCAACGCCCACAGTAGACCCTGGTCTGACACCAGGCCTCGTGATGGATAAGGTGTCGCTTTCACCAGGCTGTTACTGACTGGCCGCACGCAAGACTGACATATGAAACCCACAGCCCGGCTGGTCAAGTCCTGTCATTAGAGTGGCGGTCCATTGCCTTCTGAAGACGACAGGGGTCTAATGGTAATCCACCATATGTGTGCTGGGAGGCAGTCAAACAATCTTGGGCCCCTGACACTGACTGATAGTCTCTCAGTGTACACAAGGCTCCCCAGTTTTTCATTGGGGGAAATAGTTGCATCTCCTGTCGAAATCTTTTGCATTTCAAAGATTTTTTTTCACTTTTTCGGACTACCCTGAATGGTGGAGAGGCCCGATGTTAATAATATACAATATAAAATAGATTATTACCGTTTCAGAACCCTAAAAAACACTTATTAAATCATATATATATATAAAATATAGTATCATAATATATAGTATAGTATATATAAATCATATAATATATATATATATATATATATATATATATATATATAATATATATATGCTGTAAAATGCATATCCCTTACCTAATATCTTTAACATACAAAAGAATCCAACGCATACTTCTCTTGTAGGTTCCACGCAAATTCTGCCTCTTAGGTAGAAAAAATATATATCTAGGGCAGACTTTACGATGTATAATCATGGCAACCTTCAAGTCTTCCTGAAACACCATCAAATGTTACGAGAGGTAAAGGGAAAGTAAGGTTAGGTTGGCTGACATCATTTAAGTGCCTTGCTTACTGCAGCAGGCTCTCTCGAGGCCAGAGACAGATTATTTCCGCCCTAATATCCCTAATGAGTTGTGGATTTTTATTTTTTTGTGTATAGTGGTTGTGGTGACAAAAACTTGAGGCAGATTTCGTCAAACTCATGTAAATAGAAGAGCAAGAAATTCATTGATCCCCAAAACTACTATTTTAATTCAAAAAATAGAATATTTTAGTTGGCAATATTGTTAAATTAATTCCATATTCAACCTACGTTGAGAACGCAATTTGTTACCGCCTCCAATGAAAAAAAAAATAAAAATCAAACGAATAAAATATATTATATATGTCGTGAAATATTTCCGTTAAAAATATAAAAAAAGTGTGAGAATTGAGGTTTTATAATAACTTATCTGTCTAGAACAATAATTTACATAGATCAGATTCTTAAAGTCACAATGTGACAAATATATTCTCTGTAACACTGGAACCGTTCTTAGAATTCACTGATCTTATCTAAGTTTACCTTGTGTTTACGTGCTGCCTTGCCAAGTGCAGCATTCACGAAAAGATTTTAAAGAAACGGATAATCTTAAAAATATGTAGAATAATATTGCTGCCTCTGTTCATTCAAGCAGCTGACGAAACATCACTGCTGTCTACTTCCCTCAAGCAGAGCAGCTGGTTATGCATTGGCCGTTGCGTACTGCCAGTATGCTCTTCCTTATGGGACACGCAAGTTCCCTCGTCTTCGAATAACATGTTTCATTTTCCATTGTAACTTACCTTGTTCATAATTACTACGTCTACCGCATTTACTTTGGTCTGTTTCGTAAGGTGAAGTCTAGGATGTTCTTCTTTAATTGAAGGTAAAACAATTAACGAATCTTTAAGGATAATAGTTGTTGCACGAGGTCTGATCAGAAGCTCAGGCCTTTTGCACACCTTAAACATATAAGAACTTAAATTTAACGCTTAGAATATTAACCTTAAAGGCACATTCCCGGTATGGAAAAATACAACAAATATCCTGGCACACAGAAAACTGCGACTTAAGCAATGGGTTCCAGTCTGACGTAGACCATGAACTATTCAACTAGAAACACGAAGTCAGGTTCAGGGTTCAAGGTAGGTTTGCAGGATGGGTCCTGGCCTGGATCTTCTCCATGTGGTGACACGGCAGTTGCAACACGAAAGACGGTTGGAATTTGCTGTAATATTGTAAGTATAGTTTACGTCAAGCCCAAAGGACGGGGCACGGTGAGGTCTTCTTCAGTCAGGTGGAGTAACCATATTTCCAGGGCGCGAGATGAACTGGTGCTGCAGCTCCTAATGAGGAACGAAGGAACGGCTGAGTCTTCACACACAAGTAGTGTAGCATTTAGTTACAAACCATCGTCGATGCCTGTGGTTGGGGAACAGCACGTCTTGGGGTCAACTGTATCAATGCTGGAGTTCCTAGCTGGTACGCAGACACAACTCTTCCGCAGCTCTGCTCTATTTGAGCACACCAGGGCGCTCGGGCATGCGATCCGAGTGCTCAGAGTAAACTCAGAAAATTCTCTGAAGGTGTGTTGAATACCTGAACGTCTGAGTTGCCTTGCAATGTCTAGTAATTTGGGTCCAAGTCGAACGGAAACTTCGCTAGAAGTTTCACCGTCTCTTTTGTGGCGGTGTTTATTTCTGTAAATATTAACCCGGTACCTTGAACATAAGAATATAAGAAGGAGGAACACCTGCTTGCAGGCCTGATGGCCCATACTAGGGCAAGTCCTTCACAAACCGTCTCCCACTAACAAAATATTTGGCCAACCTCAATGTTTCAATGGCTACCACAAGAAATAAGCTTTTGATAAGAGATATATTTACCTCATGTGCCATGTCCACATTCCCAATCCAACCCTCTTCACCCATGTATTTATCCAACCTAAATCTGAAAATCCCCAAGGGTTTTAAGCTTCGTAGTAACCCTACTAGGTAGACTGTTGTCCAATCATCACTACCCATTTCCAAACAATACTTTCCTATCGGTTCTTAGTTCTATTCACACTTGCAGAAGTCTTGCTCTTTATTAGTTTACAGAGTTGGAATCCCTGGATGCCAATTCACGTGCAAGCTGAGTATCCTTGCACGATCCTCGTTCAGGTATACGAAATTATTGTACATAAGTCCTCATCACGACTCCATATGCCATCCATGGGTGTATTGTAGAACGTACTGGTGCGTGTCATTTTTTAAAAGTCGAGATTAAAAAAATGTGAGGTTTAGAGGTGACTGATGGGCGAAAGATATTTACTTTGTGCTTATTTGTTATAGCGAAAAGTGCCTGGTGAATTGCAGGTTATTCTCCAACTGAATTGTTGTATGGACGTCTGGCTAGAGAAACTTATTCGCTCTAAATAAACTTTAGTAGTCTGGATCTGATTACTAATCCTGAAGTTCAAGACTATTTGATATAGTTTCCTCTTAGATGTTTGCAGTGGACAGCCTGCAAAACGATATTTTGATGAGAATAATCGTTTTGTTGTATAATTTGACGAAGGTGATGAAGTTCTATATTACTTTCCGAATTCTAATAGAGAAGCTGATAATAACTTATAAATTCCTAACGCTGATAGAGAATTCATTTATGTAATGTTTGCGTCTTTGATATTGATACAATCTGGACTTAGGAAATATATATACATTGCGGATATAAAAGTGACTAGACTCTCTCAACTACGTACGTATTTACTCAAATCGTTTCAGGATTTCCAACAACTGTCTTCCATAAGACGAAGTAACCAATAGCACTGTCTCGATACCAATAACAAAGAAACAATATCCCAGTTTCACTGTATCTCAGAGTTGCCTTTGAACAAGAGTTCACTAACGTATAAAGTCTTGCGATATTGAACCTTCAACATCTGCTCATTGTTCTCTCTGTTGTTACGGTTAATACTTTAGTCAATTCAAACAGTTATCACTAGAATTCAGTATGGCTTAATGTTTCTCTGTAAAAGGGATTCGAAATTAATGAATGCTCTTACTGATGATGAATCTTTTGAGGATTCTCCTAATCCAAAGCATTAATAGATTTCTTTAAAACAAAGTTTATTAATGCATATATTACCACAAATTATGTCTTATTTTACCTGCAGCGCGCATCTGTAGGCCTGAAATAAGAGAACGCACATTCAATATAGTTCCTTCAACATTTCAGCCGAATATCTATTCTGTCTGTTTACTTCTCCCCAGGTGTTGCCCCCCCCCCAGGGAAAAGCGCCTCGTCCCCTCACTTCTGATCCCTTCCTGTCCAGCTAAGTACTGTCGGTGTAATAGGTCATCGTTTATTAGTGTTTCTAGTATGATTCTAGCGCTCTCAAGGCAATTATAGCATGTGATCAATGATTCGTGCGCCGATAGTGTTATCCCTTCGTAACAACACTGTTGCCTTAATCCATTCATACAGGTCATATAGTGCAGCTTAAGATCGTTAAATAGGTAACACATTCTTGTAGTTATTTTCATCCCATCTCATATTCTGGCTACTGAGTGGTGAAGCCAACACCCCTCATCTTTCATTTCAATCAGTCCACCTTTGAGGACAGCTCCTTGCACATGACACCCATCACTAGTCCCTCACAACTTTTCTTCAGGATTGCATTTAGTGTGGCCGGGGCGCCATTAAGTGGAGCTAGTGTACTACTGTACCGACCAGATTGTTCTTGACACCCCCCTCATCCCTTTTCCTCTAAGCTGGGTGCTGCACTGCCGTCGTTAATTCATACAGTAAGCATAGCCACATTTGTTCACATAGTGACCTAACCCACCATTGTTCATACAGTGACCTAGGCCCATTGTTCATTACAGGTGACCTAGCTACCATTGTTTTCATTGTACAGTGACCTAGCCATCATTGTTCAAACAGTGGCTAGCCAACCATTGTTGCACTACAGTGACCTATCCATCATTGTTCATAACAGTGCCTAGCCACCATTGTTCAATACAGTGACCTAGCCATCATTGTTCATACAGTGGCCTAGCCACCAGATTGTTTCATACAGGTGACCTCTGCCATCATTGTTAATAACAGTGGCCTATCCACCATTGAGTTCATACGTGACCTAGCCATCATTGTTTCATACAGGGCCTAGCCACCATTTGTTCATGACATTGGACCTAGCCACCATCGTTGCTACAGTGACCTAGTCCACAAACCATGTTCAAACAGTGACCTAGCCAACATTGTTCATACTGTGGCCTAGCCACCATTTGTTCATACATTGAACCTAGCCACGCATCGTTTATAGCAGTGACCTAGTCCATCATTAGTTCATACAGTGACCTAGCCCACGCGACGTTTATACAGTACCTAACCACCATTGTTCAACAGTGACCTAGCCACCATTGTCATCACATTGACCTAGAGCCACCTCGTTTATACAGTGACCTAGCCATCATTGTTCATACAGTGACACTACCCACCATTTTTGTTCATACAGTGACCTATCCACCATCCTCACACTGCCGACTTGTTACCTACCTACATCACTCCCTCCTCTTTCTATATTGGTGTATCAGTCCGAGGGTTTATTACATTCACTGTATTAATGAGAATATACATGTGAATATCCTGAGATTCCGTTATATTCCTGTTTAACCCGAAGTAATTTACAGTTATTCAGTTTGAGTTTGGTTGTGCCTTGTCTCAAGTGTTCTATAATTTTTTGCTAGTGAGAATCAAGTCCCCCTGGCTGCCATTTATTTAGATATCTGTATGAATGGGATATCTATGGTGACTATTTATTTCAATTTTTTTTATTTTTGCTTTGAGATGAGGAGCTGACCTCGCCGCATTCCGCTGATAACTACTCAGGACGTCCAGGCATTATTACTCAATAAAAGGCTTACACACACACACACACACATACACACACACCGGTGAAGAGGGGCGGGGCCAGGTCTGCTAGGACTCGACCCCTGCAACCACAAATAAGAGTGATACAACACACAACACCCACACACACAGGTTACACACACACACACACACACACAACTGCTAAACGCCATGTTCTAATACCTCACAGCATCATGTACAGCATGTCCACCTACTGTCATGTCATATCACCAACTCTCTTGTTGAGAGCTATTTTATCAAATTCACGGTAACAGCATCCTTTGCGAACTCAGTGATATGCTCCATTATGCAGTCAATTCTTTCCATTTCTCCAGAGAATGTCAGAGACTCACTGGTGCACACATGATGAGAGGAACACAACCATATTGACTGACTGAAATAGATTCACACATTCATGTGTGATAATCCCGACATTCTAATTTCTCAACATTAACATGTCGTACACATTCCGTGCGAGCGGAAGGAGTAACCTGTGTCAACTCCGAGATAATACCGTATAGAATATGTATTTCCGATGACTATAGAAAAAAGTTATCATACGCCCAATGGAAACTAAGTCACTTTCTGTGCGCTACTACTATTTTTGGGTTATCCCAGGTTCTCTATACATATGCTGCTATGTATGGATAAACTATGTAACTGCATTTGTGGTATACCTGAATAAACTTACTAACTTTCCAATATAAAATGCGAATCCTTTTAATTGACTACGTCCTCACCCCACACAATAAGCTTTATCAAGTCACAAACTGTGTCTGCTTAAGATTGATAAAGTCCACTGTGTGGCCAAATTGTAATTAATCAAGGCTCGCATACAACTGCATTTGAGTCTTTTTACCACTCGTGTACACCTCCTGGAGAGTATGATGTAAAATACCTTCATCGCCTCAGAGACAGTCTGTAGAACATTGATCACGGAAAGCTCAGTCAAATCAGCATTCAACATCAGAAGAACCTGAAAACCTGAGACTCATGTCTGCCGGATAACGGACAACGCTGTTACCACATCGGATAAGGCAGAGCTATTTTAGCCCTTAAAATGTCCCAAAACCATTAATGTTCTGATCAAATTAATTTTACATTTGGAAGCCACCAAGCCAGTGCCAATCGTTAAGTGGGTTTAGGCCAATGGCTGTCAGATACATGTCACACGCGAGTGATGAATTCCTTCTATTTATCATCTTTCAAGTGCATAATATATGTACATCAAGACACCACCAAGATGTAAAGTGTTATTCTAAAAAATGGGTCAGCAACCTTTCACATCTTGTGATAGAAGGTCCATGAGAAAAGACATAAAAATAAATTAGAGACACACTCTACACTGCCATGGTCAAATAATGCTACCTATGAGGCAAGTGTGTGTGTTGGTGGAAACTTATGTTAACAGTGGAAAGGGATCATTTGTAATATTATGATGGATAAGTGACTTCCAGACAACCAAGCCTGCAGAATCAATAATGCAGCGCGGCAAAGCACATCAGCTAATTCCTGTTTGAATGGTCGTGAATGTAACCACTAATAATCAGAAAGTTTTATATATAGGCTGGGGTGTTACCTAGCAACCATGGCTTGTTTTAAGTGTTTTAAAATCTCAGTTAAAGTGTTGAAGAAGGAGATTCTACTTCTTCAGGAGGAAAATAGGAGGCTGAAGTCATTTAGATGGGTTTGGGAGTGATTGTGAGATTGTGGAAGTCTGGTGAGGAGGAAAAAGTTACCAGCAGTGATTTGGATGAAGTGGCAGCCGCTTTAAAGTGGCAAGTGGTTACAATTCAGGAAGAAGGATGATAAGGAAGGTTAATAGGAAGAGTAAGGTAAGAAATCTATTCTTCTTCTCCAGGACGAGTGTAACTCATGGTTAGTGAGGTTACAGGTACCACTGACTCCCCTGCTTATCAAGGTAAGAATATTCTGATCGTGGAAGATTCTGCAGTAAGATATACGGACCGTTCTTTTTGTAACAGATATAGAAAGGTCAAGACAAAGGTGTGTCCTCCCAGGAGCTGGTGTTCGGTGACATAGTCAGCAGATTGGATAATTTTTAATGTCAGGCAACGGGAACAAGCCCAAGATTTGGTCTAGTGCTGTTAAAATGACAATCGGGGAATGGCAGGAGACAGAGCTGTCTGATAAGTACAGGTCAGTCAATAGATGAAGTCAGGGTCTAAGGGAGGGATACCCAGTCATATTAGTATCTTGCTAGAAAAGGATGGCAATGAAGGGATGTCTAGGGCAATTGTTACAAATTGGATGTGATTTATAGGCCTAAACCTTGATAGAGTGCAGTAAGCTGCTATGGGACGAAATCATAGGCATCTAGATATGAAAAAATGTTGTTTTATTGGAGATTTTAACTTTAGACAATTGACTGGAACAATGTGACAGGAAATCTGAGTACTAGTGACTTACTTATGCCGGTTCAAAGATTGTTTTATATAAAACAGTTGTGACAGAACCAACTAGAGGAAATAACTACTTGACTTGTTCTTACCAACGAAAGAATCACTAGTTTAATAAACTTAGGTTATGATGAAGTGTGAAGGCTTACTCAGACCCTGAAACAACTCAGTATTACCAACTGGTTCCCTCCTCAGGAAAATTAATGAATAGAAAAAGAACGATAACAGTCAAATAAAACACTTTATTATTTAGAAATAAAATATAAAACAGATAAATATGAATTTTTATCCTACTTGGAAAGAGAAATGAAAAATGAAATATAAAATAATAATCTGAATTCAACGCTAATATGTACAGTTAGACTGTGGTGTCTGGTTGATGTTTTTCACCAAACCGGGTATTTTGTAGAAATTGTAGCCGTTCTGATGATGGTGAGGGGGGGGGGAAGTCACAGATGTTGAGTGACTCCCCAACGACCAGTTCTTTACAGATCTCTAGCCTTGAATAGTCCGTCACGATGATAGGAACGCAGGTCTTTCACCACTGGCAAAGGAGAGAGGTATTAGCCCTGGCTGACTACACTAAGGTATGCAGATCAAATGGTGACGCCAGAGCTTGTGTTAGTCTCCTTCAACACTGTTATCTTTGGTTGTTTAGATGCCCGAGCTGACATACCAAGCTAGAAAGAGACAATGTTACCCACTGCCTAAGAATTCGCTCTCCATGATAAGTAAAGTATTAAAAAACATGGAGATTATCTAAAAAGCGCAATGGAAATCAGGTCAGAATAAACTACTCTTAGAATTGGTTAAAAGTGAAGCTTTTAACCAATTTATCAATTAAAAACAGGACAAGGCTTTTACTTACTAGATGTGTTGGAGCTGTGAGTCAGTGATTACCATTTGGTCGAGAGCCCCACACGTCCACCTTTCCGGTGGAGAAAAAGGGTGGTTGATAGCGGGAGCTAGACTGACCATACCTGAACAAGCAGACGGGCAATCAAACTAACGTCACTATACTACACGCTCGCAACTCCTAACGTTGAACTTTTCCCTCACAATGAATTGGGGAAAGTGTTCACTAAATCACTTATTTTCAATATATCATGGAGTTAGCCGAATAACTGCAGCCAATCTCTGTCCCACAGACTTTCCCTTGGTCTATTTCATGGGAACTGAAAAATTACTCTGGGTGGGATAAATTTAGTATGTAATGACCTATTGGGTGAGGTAGGTGATCTTGGTTGCCAACATGACGTTTTTCAGACATATTTCTAACTGCGCGACAACTTTTGTTCGATTAGGAACTAGATCATACAAAAATGATCCCAAATGATGGACAATAGATTAAAACATTTCATTGGTCAAAAGAGAGCGTATATAGGAGTATTCAAATAGGGGGGATGGCAGTTAAGAAATCATATATTCAATTAAAGAGAGAAATAAAAAAAAAAGAATAAGATCAAAAAGGGATTATGAGCTAAGGTCGCAAGGGATTCAAAGACTAACCAAAAGGGTCCTATCAGGTATACAGAATAAGATTAGGGACAAGATAGGCCCACTAAGAGAACTCTGGTACAGATCACTGACAGTGATAAGCTCATATGTAAAATTTTCAATCCTTTACTTCTCTCGTTTTACCCAGGTAGATATCAGCGTAAATCCGAAATAATAGATTATGTAGAAAAGGACGATAATAAACTATGTCACGAATTGCGGTAAAATATGACATGGGTCTTCAGACAAATAAGAAAAATTAAATCTAACAAATCCCCAGGCCCTGATGAACTGTTTTCTCAAGGGTGCTAAAGGAATCTTTTCACATATCGCTGCAAACTGGCCATAGTGCCTGATAAATGAAAATGGCAAATGTAATATCCATTTACAAGGCAGGTGACAGGTCCTTAGCTTCAAACCTATAGACCAGGTATTTGAGGAGGTAGATCAGGTATTGAATGTGGTATATGGCAGCAGAGAGTTGCATAAATGTGGAAAATCAGAATGGGGGCACGTCACAAACGGTGTTCCACAGGGTCCGTGTTGGGACCCTTTGCTGTTTTACAATCACATGAAACGACATAGATGAGGAATAAATAGCGACATAAGAAATTTGCTGAGAACAAAATAGCCGCCTAAATGCAAACTATTATCATTCAATGAGGACATTAGAGCAGTGTCGGAGAAGTGGCAGATGCAGTTAATACAGACAAATGTAAGTTCTAAATGTTGGACAGGAACTAAGCCACGCCACATATAAACTAAATAAATGTAGATTCTTAATATTACGGAATGTGAAAAGATTTAGAATGTTTCTGGTTATGAGTAGTCCTAAAACCAAGGCAACAGTGCATTATGTTCCGAAATAAAGCTAACAGAATCCTTGGCTTCATAGCAAGAAGTATAAATAATAGAAGTGCTCTCATGTTGCTTTTCACGTCAATACATCTTTGCTAGGCCTCGATTTAGATTATGCTTCACGGTTTTGTCACCGAATTACAGAAATGGAAGTTTTTATAAATGCACTGGAAAAACGTACAAAAGGAGGATGACAAAGTCGAACCCAGTATCAGATCTGTCCTCCATGAGGATAGACTGAGGGCCTTGAATCTGCACTCTCTAGAAGGCATAGAATTAGAAGGGAATATGATTAAGGTGTATAAACGGCAAAACAGGTATTAATAAAGAGGATGTAATAGCGTGTTAAAAATATCTAACGTAGACAGGACTCGCAGCAATGGCTTTAAAATTGGAAAAGTTCAGATTCGAAGGACATAAGATAAGCACTTGTTTATGTAATAAGTTGTGGATGAGTGGACACAAACTCCCGAGTACAGTTAGGGCTAAAACGTTGTGTAGTTTTAAAAATAGGTTAGATAAATACATGAGCGGTGTGGGTGGGTGTGAGTTGGGACCTGACTAGCTTGTGCTGCTGGGTCTGGTGCCGTGCTCCTCCTTGATGGAGGTGACCAGACTGAGTGGGGTGATTGGGCTAATCCGGGGGGGGGACATAAGTAGACGGGGGGGGGGGGGCCCTGCTCCACATGGGTCAGTAGAGCCTGTTTGCAGTGCTCTTTCTTTCTTATGTTCTTATATATATATATATATATATAGATATATATATATATATATATATATATATATATATATATATATATATATATATATATATTTAATATATCATATAAATATATATTTAAGGGAGGTACCTCTTGAACAGTCCTTGGACCCTCATCATAAGAGAAAAGAATAAACTTGCTTCAGGGAAAGCTCAAGGAGCGTGATAGCGAAATAATCTCTATTAATTTTTGGTCCCAATTTCAATGAAAAAATTTACTGTGATTTAAGCAGCGTTTGAAGCCTACACACTGTGTTTGGTAGTGACTTATTGTTCTAAAAGAGAGATAGAAAAAATAAATGTGCCTTATCTTACATGCATAAAAACTCTCCCTTTTCTTCAAAATTGGTAAGACAAACAATGCTCTAGTTTACATCAGATGAAAGATAAGAGTTAGGATAATCTTGGCACCAACGCTGTTTGAGTGAAAATGTCATTGAATTGCATAATAAAAAATTTTTGTTTATTTTTTATTTTTGTGAGGAAAAATATAAAATCAAAGCGTAAAAAATATCCGCAAAATCCCCTTCACATGCTAGTAGACTCATCCATTACTCAATAACCTGTGTAAAAATCATACACCCCTACAAATACATTTTGCCAAAATGGAAATAATTGTACATAACTTATTCCTAGTTACACATATTATTACGTTGTTCTGTAAAACTCTACGGTTCTGCACGCCACATTTCAAGTATGTTTAGACACCTCAACACATGTTGACAACTCACAGTGACTGAGCTATTAACATCATTCCCTGAATTGAATGGAGTTCATCAGAGAAAATTGCAATGTTTGTATTAGAATGAAAAAATCATAAAACTCGTAATATTTGGAGTACAAAAAAACACGAATTGCCATCATGTCCTTTTTGATGAATAGTTAAGAAAGACCAAAAAATTACATTTTTGGAAAAAACCGTACTTAGAAATATGATAGAACAAGCAATTACATCAACATGTACCAAATTATACACTATTTTTTGTCAAGAAAACATCCTTTTTACCAGTAATTTTTAAATTTTTCTTTTTTTTATCACTCCTAAAACAATCGAGGACTCAAGGTTCTCCCCTGAAGCTGTTTGAAATTGTTTTCTCCTACTACCCCCCTATATTATCTATAGTTTAATTTAAAGACAAAATACATTGACAAAATACACTGGGGTCATTATTGATCATGACAAAAACTCAATAGGAGTATAACAGCATAGACAACTCAGAGCTACATCTCGAAAACTTCGTTCAGCTCCCCGGCGGTGGGCCACGTGGCCCAGAATGTGCAGGCATTTCCTCTCTGACCCAATCACTGAGTCTCTGAAAGAGGAAGCTGGCCACCCTGTGGTCTTGTTTCTATGATGAGCGATGATGAAAGCAGAGTCCATCACAACCATATTAGAGTTTGACAGAAAGATTTAACATGGTAATATAACCACGAGGACAATGTGCAAACCCACTGTCCTTCTTGCAAAGAAAAGCATAGCTGCGACGCAATCGCTTCCTTAATTAAGCAAAGCGAAGCAACTAAGTGTTTAAATGTAACGGAATATATGTTCAGTATATACGGTATAAACTAATTCAACCATAATTGTAATCATCATGAAAGGTACTTTCTTTCCTATGGTTAACCCATGTTATGAGTACCCGTGTCCCTGTAACAGTCTGTACCGTGTCCTGTAACAATGTCGTACCGTGTCCTGTAACATGTCTGTAACCGTGTCCTGTAACATTTCTGTGGCCGTGATCTGTACATGTCTGTACCGTGATCTGTAACATGTCCTATAAACCGTGCCCTGTAACATGTCTGTACCGTGTCCTGTAACATTCTGTGCCGTGATCTGTAACTGTCTGTACCGTGTCTGTAACATGTCGTACTGTGCCCAATAACACACTTAGTATGGCGACGATGTCTATACGGTGAGAAGACCACTCTCCCTCTTCCAGTTATTTTACTCGCATTGGGGCAATTTTTGGATTGGTTGAGTACCATAATATAGAAGTGGCAGGTCTGTCTGTCATAATCTGCATCAACAGTCAGGTATCACCTTGACCTGAACATCACTCCTAAAATATTATCATTCCATTCCTGTTTATCCCCTTTGTGTTAAACTTTACATTCCATGTTAAATACGTACGTGCATTTCAGTGTTTCTCTTCCTAACATGACTATGTCACTGAAAAAATTAAAACCCGTCAGTGAAGTATGATAATACTAATAATTAAAAAAATAATAACTGAATTCGCTGGTAAACGGATGTTCAAAAGGCTGCAAAGCACTTTCACCTCTAAATCCTGATTAAAAAAAAAAGATTTAAGTCTATGAACTACAATGTCAACAAGGTTTGTAAACGGAAAATGATAATCAAAACTTGGAAACGAAATCATGCAACATAACGCCCATCAGTATCTAAGCCACGTAATTTATATACGAACATTAACACTAATAAACAGAGGACACAGAACATACCGAAATTAATGTATCACAACCAGTCACGCATCTCCGTTACATTAATGTCATTCATGAAACTAGTCTGAGTCCTCTGGTTTACTTATTCTGGTTTGCCGAATCAATTCTTCCCTGCAGAGTGTGTCAGAAACTTTCATCCCCAACTATAACATCCTAAGGACTGCAGGACACCATGAATCGTTTCCTTTAAATGATGGGAAGAGACAAGGAAGAGTTTTAGAATTATTGAAAAGAAGTCTAGTATTCCGTGCAAGTGAATGAAAATTTGCAATATTCCTTGAAAAGGTTAGAGTTACACAAAAGTAAAATTGCAGGGAACTAGGAGGGTTTTGTAAGGGTAGAATATGTGTAGGTAGAAGTGTTTACAGCGGAAGGATGTAAGTGAACCATTCTTTAAGGTATGGAGCGACTTGTTGCATTTATGGATTACTGAAAGAAGAGGCACTTGACTAGATAAACTGGGAAGCAAAGTGACAGATATTGTAAATGTATGGAAAAAAGAGAAGGTTGTTAGAACCAGTCATGAATTTTATGCAGATATGGGCTCAGGAGAGAAGGGAACTATTTTCCAGAAAAAAATTAAGACTCAGACTCATCTGAGTAATGCACAATGTGGTTTAGCATGTTTTGTAGAGTTGTGTTAGAAGCGAATACTAGGATTTCAGTGGAAAAAGTGTGGGATTGAAAGATAAATCATCTGATCAAAGTCTGTGTGTAATCTGGAAGATTTTGAAGGTTGATGGGAATGGAATAGGAGCATATGTAAATGAAGAAAAATTAAAAGAAAATATTGAAAACTGATAGGTGACAGGAATAACTAGAAATCTAGTCAACGATAAATTGGATATCAGATTGGGAAGAAGGAAGCATGAGGAACTGAATGTATTTCATGTATTTGGGAGTGAACATGTTCTGAGAATGTTCCCTTTGAAAGACAAGGTGGAGCCATAGATAGGTGAGTGGGGGAAATAGTAGGTGGAGTGTTTGAAGGCATATATGAAAACAAAAGAAGTTTTTTATTCCCTATGCAAATAAGATAAATAACCTGAGCACAGAGAAACAAACACTTTTATATTGTATAAGACATAGGTTTTCTAATATACAATAAGGGAGGAAGGGACTAGAGATGTCATGGTATGAGCAGTGGGGTTGGTGAAATATTTTGCAGAAAATTCGGAGTACACAGAAAGTAGAAGTCGGTGTTCTACGACCAAACTTATAATTCAGAGCGCTGAGGAGGGGTTAAATGAGGATTTCTGGAAAGTTAGAAGAATTGAAAAAATAGGATGAATAAAAAGAGAATATAAAGCAGAGGTGGAAGCAATCAGAAAAAATGGTCGTTCCAGGAATGAATGGAGAGAGTAGGGTAAAAGGAGGTTTTTCACTGATTGAGTTTTAGAGCAAACATATAACAGTCTATTGTGATGCTTAGATCGGAGTGAAATGTAGACTACTGTTTTATGACTTAACTTGTAACTGGACGTGAGGTAAAGTAACATTTCTGGAAAACATTCAGGAAATCGAATATCAAGAGTTGAGTCCTGAAGGAGAGGGAGGATCATCTGAAAATGGGATGTCTCCCACATCTTCTGGTAAAACAGTATTAAATGAATATAATGCATGTGTTTCCTTTCTCTTCATCAACCAACCTGGTGGGAAGGGTGGGGGGGGAGAAAACCAATGTGATAAAAAAACTCCTCAAAGGATGGTAAATAGCTGTGTCGTTTCTGGTAAAATTACTAATAATCGACTTACTCGTTGCCTTTACAAAACAACATTCAATAGTTAAAATGCAAATCCCTGAGAATTTCAGTAGATTTTATGTCAAAGGAAGAGCAAATACTCGTAAGGGGTAATTCAGGTCCTGGGAACGTAAGATACTCAGGTTTGATCCGAGTGTTTTGCCCAGCATCAAGGCACCTCTCGTAAGAGAAGGACTCGAAAAAACAACGAAGAAAATTAAAGTTATCCACTCAGTTCACTACTGTTTGACAGAATACCTTACAATACCAAGTTCCCGTGAAAAAGTCTTCATGACAGCAAGCAACAATGTTTGCTCATTATTACTTTACGATTGTTAAGCTATTTAATTCACTAGAACCTGTTAGATTTCGCATCAGAACACCCTGTGAATAACACTCTACAACATATCTTTAATTATTTCTAATATCTTTAATACCCCATAATACAACCCAATACTCCTGGATGTCTTTAAGTATGCTTTAAAAACATATCAAATCAATTATATCTCTCTCCAGAAAAAGTTAACATCGAAAAGTCAGCTGTGTTATTGCAGATACAGGCATTCAATTTGGGTCCGACAGCAATGAATCTTGATATGGACGACCTGATAGCGGTTTGCTGCACATCAATAAAATGCACGCTCGATTCAGCGGTCGTTGGGTCAGCGTGTGTTGGTCTGGTATAATCAACGCTTGCTCTCAGTTATCGCTGAGCCGGGTTTCACTACGCACTCCTTCATCCATGGCTACTAGTTCACACCCACCCTCGTATATTTTGACTTATTAAATTACGGTTGCTTCAGGGTCACTGGTCAACTGGTATGGTATAAGACATGCTAACGTCTCACCACTTTCTGGGTTAACATTTGTGTGACTCGCTAGCACAGACCGCTTCAGCAGAATGATGGTCAGCTCATATGACTAGCTCACTAACCACAACTTAATGGGTCAGCGTGTGTTTGTGGATACACTACTCAAAGCTTACTTCAGTGGTATCCGTGACACACTAATATACGCTTGTGTTCACTGAAGCAATTATACAGTGTATGATGGACTCACTAAGCACCACTAGGTCAACGTGTGTAGACCTTAATGACATACACTTACTATAGCTGTCATTAAGGTAAGCTTGCTTTTTTCCTGAAAAAAGCATAGAGAAGTGTAGTGATTAATGGAGGGGTTCTATGTGCTGGAACACGCTAGAGCAATAATTACATGAAGGAGTGTTTTATGCCGCATAAGGGGCTATTTAGCGGGGTGCAAATCGGCAGAAAATTAGGCTTCATACAAGGAAGGGAGGATAGATCCATTTCCATCTAGATCAAGAACAATTTACTAGCTCAAAAAGAACAATCGTCTAGAAAGCTAAAGTAATTTGGATTAGAAAAATTTGAAGATTCCAAACGTAATAGTAAAGGATTAAATGTGAAAACAAATGGGTTCGATCAGAAAGGCAAAACTAATAGTATATTACATGCAAACTGAGGTTCGCTTCTCTACTCGTTTTCAATCCTAGTCCCCTGTCTCAGGTGTGCAAAATCCCCATGTAGAGTAACATACAGTGAACATGACAACTTGTGTAATACGATTCGCCTTATCTGGGAATCGATCCGTACCCCTTGGGTGGGATCCGATCACTCCATCATTCAATTTACAGATTACATTTGATGGCTTGCATCCTACTACTCATTATCTGAAGAAAAAAGAAACAAATGAAAGCGTTCGAGCATATGATGAAATATATATATATTTAATATATATATATATAATATTATATATATTATATAATATATTATATATAGAATATATAATTCGTGCCAAATATGAAAACTAGTCCAATTAACAAGAACAAACATTTAAAATTAAGTCCTTTCTGAAATTTTCATTAACGTTTAAAGATATATTTTTTTTCATTAATGTTAACGATAAATTTTTAATTATGCACCCAAAAGAATCTTAGAAAACTTACCCTAATCTATTATAACAAGAGTCAATTTATTTTTTTAGCTTAACCCAACTAAATATATTTTTAGTTTTAGTTTACAGTAATTTAATACTAAACAAACACAGTGAAATATATTTTTTTTCGTTAGGTCAGAATGAATTTTGGCGACAATTACTGCATACACAAATTTTCACTTATCCATATAAGGCAAGAAGAGAGTTGGTATTTAAGCCAAGATAGCAAGTTCTGCCTATTCGGCACGAACATATGGCATATATAATATATATAATATATATATATATATATATATATATTAATAAATATATATACATATATATATATATATATATATATATATATATACATATATATATATATATATATAAATAATATATATATATATAATATATATATATATATATATATAATACATACATATAATATATATATATATAACTATACATATATAATATATATATACATATATATATAATATATATATATATATATATAAGTATATAATATATATATAATAATATATAATTATATAATATATCTATTATATATGGCAATAAGATCACAGTAAACAGTTGATTTCAGAATATACAAAAACAACCACTCTGAAAGATAGAGAAAGCGCTTGGGATTTCTCTATTCTTTCAGAAGTGGTTGTTGCGCATATATATATATATATATATATATATATATAAATATAAATATATATATATATATATATAATATATATAATATATATATATATAAATATAATCATTAATACGCCTTTTGAAACCATATTAAGCAAATCCAAGTAGAGGAGCATCAACACTTGCTATTAATCTGGTTAGTTAGACCATGTTTAATAATTTTATACAAATATTTATGTGAGCTCAAAACCCATTATGGTCATTCATGAACTGAGTGAGAAGACGGCTGTGACTCCGTCTGTTAAGTGAGACAGGAGACTAACTTAGTTATACTCGTCTATTCACTATCGCAATAGTCTCATAGAATATGCATAAATGAAAAAAACTTTTCAAGACAGTTTTTCCATACATGTGTGTGTGTGTGGTGTGTGTGGTGTGTGGTGGTCTGTACTCGACCTAGTTTTTACTCACCTATTTTGAGGTTGCAAGGGGTCGAGTCACTATATATATGTGTGTGTGTGTGTTTGGTCCTTTCCCAGTTCCGTTAAAGAAAAACTTTAAATCACACTTACAGTCTACTGAGGCCGGAAAATAAAGAAGGTCCGCTATGAATCACCTAAAATAACAACTTACTATATAAATGAGAAATCCCTGGGTTACTTCAGGTTACTTCACAAGTTCATGAAACAATCTAACAGTCTCTTTGAAAATCAAAGAGCAAATGAGGAAATGTTAGGGTGTGCCGACAAGATGTGGAGAAGACACTTTTTTACATTTTCAGGACATTTATTAAAGAAAATGTTTGGCCACGATGTACTTGCTACCATCCTAATACAGTGTATGAATGGTTTGAAAACCGAAACGTTGAAAATTGAATACATTTATTTCCAACATATGGGAATCTTTATAAGGACTGAAGACGCCACTCGTAGGCGAAACGTTTCCTTCACTAAATATACTGAAAATATACATAAGTGTCTTTTTCCAAAAGAAACACATATTGTTAAGAGTAATTCTATCCGGAAACAATTGTGAACTTTGGACACGTGAATAATAATGTCTTCAAAAGGCTTCATCATCATATCCATGTATATATGAAATTAACAAAATATATTGCAAAAGTAAAAAAAAAATGTGCTCCTCTTCTCAAAAAACATTGTCCTGCTGCGGGGGGGTGGAGATTGAGGGTATATCCCATCAATGATAAACGTGTTGAATATGGTTTCAGTACACCATTCTTGATTCATTATTCTGGAAGTCATAAAAAGAGTAAAAAAAAAAAAAACTAAGACAATGACGAACAAGCTCAACCTTCATGATTGTTCCAATCAGAATCAAGGACGGCCCCCGCTCATGGAGAAAGAAATACATCGAAATACTCTAGAGGTGGTTAAAAAATTCAAGTGTTTTGTGATTCTGTTGTATCGGTGGTACGCTTC
>NW_026506506.1:0-29139 GCF_026875155.1 Cherax quadricarinatus
CCAAAATTAATTCCAGAAATACAGTAAGAGCTTTAATACGCTTCTTTGCTCAAGTAGGCATACCACGTGAAATTCAATCTGACCAAGGTTCTAATTTTACGTCTAAGGTTTTTAAAGAGGCTATGTCTCGATTAGGAGTAAGACAGATCCTATCTACAGCATATCATCCCCAGTCACAAGGAGTGCTAGAAAGATTCCACCAAACCCTTAATCTACTTTACGTGCTTACTGTGAGCAATATTCTCGTGAATGGGACGAAGGTTTACCCTTTCTTCTTTTCGCCCTCCACGAAGCTGAACAGGAAAGTACTAAATACTCTCCATTTGACTTGATTTTTGGACATCAGGTATGAGGACCCCTAGCCATATTACAAGATTGTTGGATAGGGAAGAGAGGACCTCTTCATCCCAGTCCTCTGCTTTGGAAAGAACATCTCTCCAAATTAAAAGCTTAGCTGCCGTGAATCTGACAGAAGCTCAAGCCAAAATGAAATCTTACGACCAAAAGGCTAAATCTCGTTCATTCTCTCCAAATGAATTAGTGTTAGTTAAAAACTTAATTCCAGGACATTCTTTAAAACCTAGATATTTGGGGCCATATGAAATAATAGACAAAGAAAATGAGGTGAATTATCTGGTCCGTGAGCCAGGACGTCGTAAGAAAATTAAGAGGTATCACATAGATAACTTAAAGAAGTACGAGTCTAACCTTCTCCCTACTATTATTACCTTTATTCAACCTACATCCACTGAAATTAGGAATGACACTGTAAGGGAAGTAACAGAATTTAGACTACATAATTCTGAAGTTTTAAAACAACTAGACCTTTTCCCTGGAAGTTCTTTCTACCTCCCAAAAATCTCAAATAAAAGAGTTAACCCTTTGACTGTCGCGGCCGTATATATACGTTTTATGAGGTGCCGTGTTTGACGTATATATACTCATAAATTCTAGCGGCTTCAAATCAAGCAGGAGAAAGCTGGTAGGCCCACATGTGAGAGAATGGGTCTGTGTGGTCAGTGTGCACCATATAAAAAAATCCTGGAGCACGCAGTGCATAATGAGAAAAAAAAAACTCCTACCATTTTTTTTAATTAAAATGCCGACTTTGTGGTCTATTTTCGTATAGTATTTATGGTTGTATTCTCGTTTTCTTGGTCTCATTTGATAGAATGGAAAACATATTACAGAAATAGAGGTGATTTTGATTGATTTTACTATAAAAAGAACCTAGAAATGGAGCTCAAAGTAGGGGAAATGTTTGATTTTTGCCAATGTTCAAAAGTAAAAAATGATGCCATTGTCCAATAAATGTCCAACTAGCCATTCTAATATGCAGTCATGAATGGGTTGATGTTATTTATACAGTTATTACAGCATTGCAGTAAGTCCTGCATAATAGTAAGTCTAATCATTTTGTTTTTGTATAAAAATTCAAAATAGAACACATCAAAGTAATATCAAAGGACCTGGAGACCGTGACTATAGGGGGGTTAGTAACGGGGAGGTAGGGGGGGGGGGGGGGGGGGGGGGGGGAAAAATGATTTTAGAGAGGGGGGGCGGGGGGGGATGGGAGGATGGGTGCTGGCTTTGGGCTGGGGGGGGGGTCGGGACATTTTTTTGAAATGTCATGTTTTTTAGTTTTCGGAATTGGCCAAATTGCAAATTTCTGACCACATTATAGGTAAGTTAAATCAGAAATGGCAGTTTCTTGTAATTCGGAATCATAGAAAATAAGAAGTTCTAAATGAAATAGCTTATGAGTTTGGGCGACTGGAAAACAATGGAATTAGCCGAAAATGGGGAGGGCTCAAGAGTGGGGGGGGCGAAAATCGGCCGATTGTGTAAACAGCGCCGAGTTGCTAACTTCGGGCGGAGTTGGCGATATTGCCGGTGGGAGTGTGGTAAATCTGATTAGGGTGGGGGTGTCATTACAATCGGGGAAAAGATTCTCTATCATTTCATATAAGAATAAAATAATTTTTTTTTTTAAATTTTTTGCGACAACCAGGAGACAACCACCTCAGATTGGGGTTGCGACAGTCAAAGGGTTAATCACTAAATATAACACCATCCTTCAACGATATCCCAACTCCTTGTACCTTGGGTTCCACGATATTGAATTGTTAGAAGAATAGTCCAATAAAGCAATCCCCCTTACTGTTCTCTCCTGCTAAGCAAATTAATGTCAGCAGAGAACTAAATACATTACTGGAAATAAAATGTAGAGAAACCATTGACACCTTGGTCCTCTCCCTGTTTATATAGACCCCACCACCCGATGTTACCATACGCCCTATGCACGGATTATCCGTAAATTAAAATTCGTCACGCAAACCAGATTGTTTCCTTACCCCATGATTGATGATTTAATAGATGCTTTTAGAGCCGGTGCCAACTTTGTGACCAAGATTAGACTTATGGGAGAGGGTAATACCATTGCCGTTAACTCCCCTATGGGCACCAAGAGATTTTCCGGGTTCGTAGTTAAGAACGAACTATTTTGTATAAGGTAGCCTTTCGGCTTGTGTAACGCCGCCTCCATACTTTCCAGAGAATCATGAAACATTTTAGTCCAACCCTTATAAGGGTGTAGAGGCATACTTAACACCTGGTGGTTCTTAGTGATGATTTGCAATCTCATTTTAAAAAGATTAGAGCAACAACTGAAATGCATTGCAGAAATACATTTTCACTTTAAATTTACAAAAATGTGACTTTGGTAAAGATCAGATTAAATATCCGGTTTAAAATAGGAAGGCCTAGTAGCCCCGACAATTAAAGGTCCAAGCTTATTTTGAATTTTCTGATGCCTCAGGACAAGGAAAAGCCTCCAACGATTTTCTGGGAAAGGTTACTTATTACAAGCTTTTTACACCAAACTTTGCTCAAGTTTACTTCCCCCTTAACTAGATTGACCAGTCCTAAATATAAATTTAATTGGCCGAGAATTGTTACAAGCGTTTAAAACGTGAAAAACGCTTCCTTTCCTCTGCCCCAGTATTCGTGCCGCCAATTCCAAATTCCTTTCACCTCCATGTTGAACGCCAGTGATGCAGCAAAAGGTGCTGTCTTATTGCAACCTTCCTAAATCAGTAATATTCTACATCCAATATGTTATTTTTCCTATAAATTGAAAGAATACAAAGATCTTATCAACCAAAGAAAAAGAAGCCCTGGCTTTTCAGTCTTGTCCTTGAACACTTTGATGTATACCTCGTTTTTTAATACTCCACATGTGATAAATATTTACTCAGACCATAATCCTCTAACTACTTAATAAATTCATGAAATCAAAAAATGTTAGAATATACGTTGGGCTTTAAGGATCCGCCAACTTTACCGGATCTCCAATTTCACATAAGGGTCGAACATAATTTTTAGCTGATCCTCTCCTTGCCCCAATATATTGCCTAACTAAGAAACTTTGGCATTTCTAGCAGTGTTTCTGGTCCAGTTCTAGCAAGTGGATGACTAAGCTCGGAAGATGGTACCCTCCATCCCCTTCAGTCATCTTACACCAGCTGGAAGGTTTCTTCTTCTCACCATCAGCATATTATACGCAGAGATATTTGCCTTTTGGGCCCCGGGTGTCAAGCCCCTATGGTTAAGCTTTCTTTAATATTTACATTGCGTTATATTCCTTTAATAGCTAAATTGGAAATGAATGTCCTTGTATAATAAGGCTAATTCTTATTAACAATTATTATAATTTATGTAACATGGCCATGAAAAGTTAATTGGAGGTATAGTAACATCCTGCCGCCCCCCGGTGTGCCGGTGTATGGGTTAGCCGTGATGTTCAATGGTTAATCCCCCTTCCCCCCCTCCTTTATGTTAAACTACTCTACCCTGAGTGTGGTGAGTCAAGTCACGTGACCCTCTTGACCTGTAATGCTCAAGTGAGGGACCGAGCAGTGAAGAAGTAAGCAGCCACCGAGAACACACCTGCTCGTCTCTGGTAATATATATTATATATATATGATATATTATATATATATAATATATATATAATATAATATATATATATTAATATATAATAAATATATATATATATATATATATTTATTTTATTATTTTTTATAGCACACTGGCCGATAATTCCCACCAAGGCCGGTGGCCCGACAAAGAAAAACATTCACCCATCATTCACTCCATCATCGTCTTGCAGTTACGTGTGCTATACACTACAGTTTTTAACTGCAACATTAACACCCCCTCCAGAGTGCAGGTAACTGTACTTCCCCATCTCCAGGACTCCAAGTCCGGCATGCCGGTTTTTCCCTGATCCCTTCATAAATGTTACTTTGGCTCACACTCCAACAGCCACGTCCAAGTATTAAAAAACAAAACCATTTGTCTCCATTCACTCCTATCAAACATCTCCCATGCCTGCTGTAATCCAAGCCCCTCGCACACAAACCCTCCTTAACCCCCTCCCCGCCAAACCTATCCTAGGCCGACCACTACCCAGCCTTCCTTCCACTACTGACTGATACATCTCTTGAAGTCATTCTGTTTTGCTCCATTCTCTCTACATTCACGAAACCACCCACAACAACCCCTTCCTCACCCTGTTGACAACAGTTTTGGAATCCCGCACCTCCTCCCTACTTCCAAACTACGAATTCCTCTGCATTATATTCCACACCAACCACGTTATTGCCCTCAGACTGACAATCTCCACCACTGCCCTCCAGCCTTCTCCTCTCGCTGCAAACATTCATCACCCATGCTTCACACCCATATAAGAGCGTTGGTAAAACTATACTCTCCATACATTCCCCCTCTTTGCCTCCAAGGACAAAGTTCTTTGTCTCCACAGACACCTAAGTGCACACCACTCACCTTTCTTTTTCCCATCATCAATTCTATGATTCACTCTCATCTTCATAGACCCATATGCTGACATGTCCACTCCCCAAATATCTGAATACGTTTCACCTCCTCCATACTCTCTCTTCCCTCCAATCTGATATTCAATCTTTCATCACCTAATCATTTTACTCCTAACCATACGCATTCCTGTATTCACATTTAATTTTCTTCTTTTGCCACCTTACCAGACACTGTGACAACACCCACTTGTGTGTGTTCTTTATCTAATTAACTTCCCACGGCCTTCTTGCCAAGACCCTCTGCATTTACTCTCTTACAACTCCATCATAAATATATTAAACAACCCACGGTGACATCAACACATCCTTGTCTAATAAGGCCGACTTTTACTTGGAAAAAATTTCCCTCCTTTTTCCTACATACTCTAACTTGAGCCTCACTATCCTCGTAAAAACTCTTCATCACTGCTTTCATAACCTACCTCCCTACAACACCATACCACTTGCAACATCAGCACATTGTCCCCCATATCCACCCTGTCATACGCCTTTCCAATCCATAAATGCCACAAAGACCACTTTAAGCCTTATCTAAATACGTTCACTATTTGTTTCAACTGTAAACACCTGGTCCTACACAACACCGTCCCTAACCTTTCCCCCCTTTAAAAAGCCTCCATGTTCATGCCTGCTATCATATTTTCGTCTTACTCTTAATCCTTCCAATTATAACTCTACCATACACTTTACCAGGTATACTCAACAGACTTATCCCACTATAAATTTATGCACTCTCTTTTTAACCCCTTTGGCCTTTATACAAAGGAACTAGCATGCTCTCTGTGCCAATCCCTAGGTGACTTACCCTCTTCCATACATTATTTAAATAAAAGCACCAACCACTCCAAAACTATATCCCCACCCTGGCTTTTAACAATTCTATCTTTATCCCATCATCCCAGCTGCCTAATTACCCCCTTTCATTTTACGTACTGCCTCACGATCTCCCCCACACTCATAACCGCTCTTCCCTCACTCCTACAAGATTTTATTCCTTCCTTTGCCCAAATACACGAAATCACAGCTTCTATATCTTCATCAACATTTAACAATGCCTCCAAAATATCCCTCCACCTTCCCAATACCTCGAACTCTCCATTTAATAGCTCTCCCTCCTATTTTAACTGACAAATCATTTGTTTCTCCTAGGCTTTCTTAACTTGTTATCTCACTCCAAAACGTTTTTCTTATTTTCCAAACAAAATTTGTTGATAACATCTCACCACTCTCTCATTTGCTCTCTTTTTTTTTACATTGCTGTCACCACTCTCTTAACCTCTCTCTTTTTGCTCTCCATATACCTCTCCCTCCTTCATCACTTCTACTTTTGAAAAACTTCTCATATGCTAACTTTTTCTTTTTCCTACTAAATCTCTTTAATCCTCATTCCACCAATCGCTTCCTCTTCCTCCTGCACCCACTTTCCGTAACCACAAACTTCTGCTGAACACTCTAAAACAACATTATTTAACCTACCTCCCCATACCTCTTCGACCTCATTCCCATTCCCTATGCTCTCATTAGGCGGCCATCTATCCTCCAATGGCTGTTTAGGATATCGGTATAGCGCGGTCGTGCGACTCAGCGCGGTGGGGGGTTGTTGGGGGGGTGGGTGAGTGCGTGGGTCTCATAATCGGAGAGGTGTATATTACACTGGAGACATGTCGTGATGACAAGCAGTTAATAGAAGCTCGGATGCGAAGATTAATTGGATCACCTCTCTCCTTCCCTGATGCTTCTATTCTCCCTTTGTATCCCATCTACTTTTACTCTCAGTGTAGCTACACTAAAAGTGATCTGATATATCTGTTGCCCCTCTATAAACCAGTACATCCCTGAATCTACTCCACATCTTTATCTACCATACATAATTCCAACAAACTACTGTCATTTCGCCCTAGCATCATTCTTGTATACTTATCTATCCTCTATTCTTAAAATTATGTATTACCTATAACTAAACCCCTTTCTATCAAAGTTCAATCAAAGGGCTCCCATTTATCAAATTTACCCGGCACCCCAAACTTACCTACACACCCGCTCTAAAAGTTTCTCCTACTTTAGCATACTGTCCCTACCACAATATACTCTCTCACTTGGTCAAAGATCTCCTATAGCATTCACTTAATATCACCCAAAATCTCTCTCTCTCCTCGCATCCTCTCTTCTCCAGGTGCATACACGCTTATATGACCCACTTTCTCGCATCCACCTTGTACTTTAATCCACATAAATTCTTGAATTTACCCATTCATATTCTCTCTTTCTCCTTCCATAACTGATCAATTAACATTACTGCTACCCTTCCTTTGGCTCTAACTCTCTCAGATACTCCATATTTAATCCCATATCTAATTCCCCCCACTGAAACTCACCTACCCCCTTCAGCGTTGTATCGCTTAGGGCCAGGACATCCAAATTCTTTTCATTCATAACATCAGCAATCATCTGTTCCTTGTCATCCGCACTACATCCACGCACATTTAAGCATCCCAGTTTTATAAAGTTGTTCTTATCTCTTTTTTAGTAAAATTCTACAGGAGAAGGGTTACTAGCCCATTGCTCCCGGCATTTTATCGCCTCAACGACATCGCATGGCTATGGAGGAACGATTCTTTCCACTCCCCATGGACTATATACGAAAATAAAGAAGAACAAGCGCTATTTATAAAAGGAGAAAAACCTAGATGTAATTATATATATATGCATGTGCGTGTCTGTAAAGTGTGACCAAAGTGTAAGTAGGAGTAGCAAGATATCCCCTGTTTAACTAGCCGGTTTATGAGACAGAAAAAAACCAGCAATCCTACCATCATGCAAAAAAACAGTTACAGGTTTTTTTTTTGTTTCACAGTCATCTGCAGGATGGTAGTACTTCCCTGGTGGTTGCAGTCACCAACACTACTACCTACCTATTATATATATGTATGTTATACCTAGGATCCTCCTAATCATCTGTTTATGAAAGCCTGATATTTGGGCAATATAGAACAAACAAGACATTCTTAACTTATGTACGTATTCGTATATTAAAATTATTTCTGGCTTTTTGTTTGTTTCATGAAATATACTTAATTAAAATTATCCCATTCTGTATGACACTATTATAACCCTAACCTTCCTCCTGACCAAAGTTGTTATGCTCTAACCTGAAGGAAATAGTGGGTTACAATATTGTGGAGTGAACAGCGCCATTACTTGTGGGTGCTATCCAATTTATCACTGGGTCTCGGATAGATATGGATAAGATTTGAGTGTCGAAGGTACCACCTTCAGGAAATCAGGGGTGGGTTAGTTTTCTCACATGTCTACACGGGGTGACAACGTATATCAATATGGCTGTTGTCTCCCAATGAGATTACTTGTATGTCATATAGGTTTTCCATATCGCCCTCTGGTCCTTCCTGAACCGGATGCATCCGTGAAAAAATTTTATTGAATTAATTACTTAATAATTAAGTGACTGATTGAAGGAATTGGGTATAGGGTACACAAATTTAATCGGTCGAGTGGTTGAGATAATTAGCCAATTAATTACTAGCACTTGTGGCTAGGCTTTATACAAGAGCAAAGTGCAAGAATTACTCTTATAAGGTGCCTACTTAATTAGTATAATCAGTGATTTAATATTCTCTAACCATGACTGGATCTGATTGGAGTTTATGTGGCTGACAATCCATGATTTTAGAGTAATGAAAGCAATCATTACAGCTAATTAAAGGCCCATGTGACAAAGGCTTGCCAATGCTTGGATTCAATGAGTCAAGAAACCCGTGAACCCTAATGAACTTAGTTATAATTAGATGCTTTAGAGAGTAGATTTGAGTGATACCAATTGTGGTTTAAAGACTGTGAAAGAGATCTGCTGGAGAATTGTGCAGATGGAATGGAAATGAATTTTTAAAATAATCAACATTACGATTGGAAGAAAAACCGTCTTTTAAAAGTAAGGCTTTGAATAAATAAAGGGTGTAAGCAGGCAGTTGATCAACCTATTAAGTACAAAGGGTGTTTGCCAAAAACCTCCAGAGTACGTCTGGATGATATCAGACTAGGTCGGCAAGAATTTAATTGTTCATTTGCAGATCCATCACCAAACAGTTCAAGGATATAACACATAATGAATCTGAAGTATCGCCAGTCCTCCAAAGGGAAAAATAATCCCCGTTAGGTAAAAATCATAATGAAGATTAAATAGGCACATATCTAGTGACAGGAATCAGTAATAGTGGTTCCCTCACATCAATGTAAAGAAAGAAATAATTAACCTCAGTAAGGGTAACCCAGCTAATAAGCGGTCAGGCAAGGAAAAGAGAGACTGCTCTTCTGCAAGGGTACTCAATTCATAAAAATTGTCATGCCCATAATTCATGATATTAAAGTGGAAAGATGAAAGAACTTGACAATTTATAAGATGTCCTAGACAATCATAATGTAAAGGATTGGTCATACCAAATCGAACAGTTGCTATTAGTGCAACAAGGGGAGGGCACCATACAGTTATGTGCAGGTTGTAATGTAATTCTTTATAATAAATGGTGACAATAATGAAATGTTAATAACCCGACACTACAGTGACTGATGTAAAGGTTTGCAGCCTAATGGCATAATGATGGCCTAGCTGAGTAGCCTTGCGGTTGTTGGCTGTAATAATTCAGGATAAAGGGCATAAGTCCAAAACCAGCAGCGACACTCTCCTAAACACTGGTACGGCCATGTAGTATATGGCAGACTACTGCCTAGTAATAATGACTAGAGGAAATAGTAAAATACAGTCACGGTGGTCTTACTCATAAAAGGTCAACCCAGTACAAGTGATTCCTTTCATTCAAGGTTGATGTTGATCCAGTCTAATTTGTGGAGCTGGACAGCATAGGATTAATATAAATTCAGAAAGTCCCAGAAGATTCCTTTATTCGGAACAAATCTCCTGAAGGATGTTAAATTTGAATCTGGACATTACTGGGTGCGACTTCCATGGAACCTACCGTCCAGATTATCAACAAATATAGGATGTGTATGGACATTTAAAGGGCCCAGCTCTGCGAACTGGCAAGACACCAAAACTGTTGACTGCTTATAATAATATAATTAATACACAGTTAAAATAAATTGGTTCTACTTCAGGCGACGATAAATGCACACCCTAAGTTCACGAGATGGTCCACTGAGCCAAAAGTAATTGGTAAATAGCAGCTTATGTGGACAATTTCCGGTGTTGACATCAACTGAAGATGACCTAATGAGGAATGTGCGGGTTAATGAAATAATGCAAGGTGTAAGATTGCCCCTGAGGAATGGGGAGGCGGATGTAATTAGTCCATTTTGAGGGATCCAATACATATGGCTACCCGGAGTTGAAGTGCCTATTATGCAGTAATGGTGCTGGGGCTGACTTGGAGATACTGATACGACTTGTTATTGTTCAAGTTTCATAATTCCATTATGCCCCAATAAATTAACCCAGAGAGCATAGCTTTAGTGTCACACCCTTGACAATAAGTGGGAACTTGTTAATACCAGAAGCCATGGAATGCCTGAGAGTGCTTTGGATGGAGCACTAACCTGAGCAGTTAGAGCTTAATTTTTAATGAAAAGTAATTTAGGTGATATTCTATATAGTATTTTAGAATGGAACGCTTTACTTATAAAAAAATAACACATAACAGACTTATAATTTTATCTTATATATCGTTTGCAATTACATTTCCCCCGAACGAATGGGTAATTACATATGAATTTTTTGATAAATTTACATGGTCACTCAACACCAGCGACGATCCAAGCTTAATAATTGAGTCTATTTAAACACGAAGAGATTTTACTTGTCGAGAGTTTTACAAATAATCTACTTTATCAAATGCTTACGAATAATATTATACTGTTGAATAAACATTCTCATCAAAGTACTACGCGTAGTAAAAGGACTGTCTCAGACTGAGAGAGTTGTTGTACTGCTTATTCTGCCACACTAACACCGGATGTCAGCTCGTTCAGGCGAGTGCAGTATAGGTGAGGCCAAACAACAATATTCTTGGTAGTTTACTAGAATACATCTATACTCAATGAAAAAATGGGAAAGAATGAAAAATGAAAATCTAATATATAAAGCTGATTACTCTCGTTTTTAGCATTTAACGATGGTAATCACAATGTAATATTTAGAAAGATGAACAATTAGAAAGATATAATTCATCTAATGCACCTCTGATTAACACCCCAACCCCTAGATACAGTATGAGTACTGGGAATTTGGTTTCCCGGGGGGGGGGATTGTATCGTGAAGCATCGAATGATCATATTGAAGGCTTCGGATACCGAGAGATGAGGCGTGTAAGACAGCCAGAACTTCTAGTATCCCGTCAGTGTTAATACAATCACATAATCATTCGGGGTAGTCGGGAAGAGGCAGTCAGCAGCCTAGTCTCGGTCAAACCCAGCTCGATACAGCATGTTTCCAAACATAAAGTAACTGTAACTAGACAAAACATAAGACATATTGAATGTTTGTATTAAAGTAATAATTAAGAGCAGAATTGACCAAATAGAATTGTAAAGGCTTGAACTTTATTCGGGACGCGAAAGAGTGTCAGCAAGAATGTTTACTCAGCCTTTTATATGATGAATTGCTGCATGAATAGTGCAGAATTCTGAGAGACACCTCAGAATCCGGGCATTTTTTTATTTCATTGTATTTATAAATGTTAAGGGGTTGTGAACAGAAAATTTTTGAGATTTTATGAAGGCCCGTTTCCCAAGTATACATCAAAATACTCAAAAGAAACCACAAGGCTAATGCCTCTTTTTCAACAGTCTGAATAATTCTTTGATGGACTTTAACTTGATGAGAAATAGCAAATGGGATCAAAACTTTTAGTATCTGTGAATTTTGTAGCAAGACTGGCCCCTAAGCATAGCAGCTAGCTCAATTGTAAGATACAGGGTTTTGTGAAAAATGGTACTTTGTAATACAGAGAGGATGTAAGCAATCCTTTTAATTTTACAAAAGCAACAATTACTTCCAGGTCCCATTTAAAAGTTACTCTAAGGCTAGTTAATTCAGTCCAAAGGAAGGCTTAATTGTGCAAAGTGTGGCAAAAACGTCGTAGAAGCTAAACATACCTAGAAATCTTTGCACTCCCTTTCTACCTTGGAATAGGGAAACCGTAATGGCCTTACTTTAATGTTAAGGGGGACCCTTTCCCTTGCCCAATTTGATAACCAAAGTATTTAATAGTGGCTTGTCCGAAAAGCACACATTGCTAGATTGACTGAATTATAGCTCTAGGATTTTGAATAAAGCTTCCAGTTCGAATAAGGTGTTCCTCCCAAGAGTCGCTAAAAATACCAAATCAAGATATGCCCTCAACTCCTTCCAAAGGTCGAGTCAGCTCGTTCATAGTCTCCTAAATTTTGGGCCACGTTACATAACCCAAAGGGCATAACTCTGTAATTGAACAACCATCTTTAATTTCAATGACTTTTTGGTCTCTATCCTTTGGCCAAGAGGGACTTGGTAATACCCTCGCATAAATCAATCGACTCACGAATGTAGAGCATGTGACGGTATCTATCAGGTCCATCTATTCGAGGAAGAGGGTATCCGTCCAGTATTGTGACAGAATTAAGTCTACCGTAGTCCATACACATGCAGAAAGTTGCTCTGGTTGGACTAACAGGCCAAGGTGACACCCAAGACTCTTACTTCGTTCCACAAAGGCAAGTCAACTTCTTGCTTCAACATCTGATTTTAGCTGGCTCACTCTATAAGGTGGTTGGTTTGATTGGACCGATCGAGGAGCTCAACTTCGTGATACCCTAGAGTAACAAGTTTGGGCACATCTCCAATAGCTTTTATAATTCAATATTAGGTTACTTATTTCTTAGCCTTTTGAATCATCAGATTGGTTAAGAAGTTTATCAAGATTGATAGAGCTTCAGAATTTTTTAATGAGATCGACGGCTTCTTTTGACACCTTCTGATGATTGTATATTCCTCTGAATGTATAATAGGTAGTGAAGGATGTGGAGTAGTGTTTGGAATGTAAGATTTTAGTTGATTTAATGTGAAATACTTTGTTCCTTTTTCCAGTCTCTTAAACTACATAATTTACATCATTTTCTTTACTCACAACTTCCTAAGGACCTTGGTAAAGTTGGTAAGAGAGCATGGCCGAAACTAACCTTGAACCATTACTAAACTTTATGTGAAATAACGGGTTTCGCTCGTTTGTCGTAACGCAAAGTTTCATTTTTCTTTGAGTATTTCGCTAAATTTTCTGCGGCTAAGTATCTAGCTTAAACAAACGTGCCTGCATCATAACTGGTGATTGATTTTATAGAGGATGTGTCTTGCAGTCAAGTACTTCCTTTCAATACTGCTAGTGAGCCTTGGACCTGAAGCCCGAGATGAGTTCAAAGAAGTGAAACTGCTACTCTCTTCACACCGTTTCGTAAATGCAAACAATAATAAAGTAGCCCCTCTTCCAATCATGGGCAAACTGTTCACAATATTTGCCCCCCCCCCTCTTAGCATAGATTTTAGAGTTTTGGGGAAAACGTGTTCCAGGAGCTCCTTGGATTGAGGGTGATAACTGCGTGGACAACAAAGATTCTATACATCAAGTGGGACATTGCTTCTCTGAAAGTTTTAGAAGTAAAAGTTCGTCCCCTTGGTCAGACTGAATTTCTCTGGGGATTCCCACTTGAGAATAGAAACTTTAATAAGTAACACACCAATCACCCTAGAAGTAAGTTTCCTAACATTGTCCTCTTCGCTTCCCGGCTTGAGTGACGTGCAGGTGCAGGTGCTCCCAATTAATTATTTTTCTGCGCAGTTGGCCTGTTTGAGCAAACAACCGGCGGATAGCACGGCAGACGTGGGAATACTGTATGTTGTGGAATTATAATGTGGGGCACTAAGCAGTTTACCATGCAGGTGCTACTCCATACGATTATTCGTGAGTTAATGGGATACCCAATGAAAGACTTATGATGTGGCTGTTTTAACGGAGTTTTTGAGGATTTTCATCAAATTTATAAATGCTGGAATTTTTACCAAGCATAGTTGACCAGTACCACGAGAAGAGGATGGCCGTGAATGCAGCAGTGGAGGTATGTCTACATGATGTAACCAGCTATGTGACATAACGTAAAAGTAAGGAAATGCCCTTTGATGCTACAGAGTATGATGTGGTTGTGGTCTTCCGTCGTTATGGCAAGAATCATGTGCGGAATTGGGATAGTGGAAGGATGGGGCATATGTGGGACTGCCCAGATCCTTCAATCTGAAGATGACGTTATGGCAATCAATTGCCTTCATAGGTTTTTCTAAGAATCCGAATGCAGTATATGTATACTATTTCTGGACAGAGGTGGACTTGTAGGCTGTGCGGATCATTTGAACCATATGGCAGCCCAAATGCCATTAGGACACCAGGACGGAGGAACAGACGCCAACATCCGGTGGATCAGCATTGGGTCCTTGTGCAGGAGACAGATGCGAACTGAAAGGCAGGCATCGTGCAGGGGTGAGGAGGAAGTGGATAAAGCCAGGTGGAGACTGTCTCTTGTGCTACGTTACCTGTGGGGACGGGGCCAGACAACGACGACCGACGAACGATGACGGTGAGCCTGTACTTGCACCAGGAATGGAATTTGGATAGGTTTGAATACCTTCCTGAGTTAGGTGGAGGGGAGTCTGGATGATCAGCATGGACGCGCATTGAGGAGACTACAGTCTCATCGGGACGTGGGGAAGACCGTGTAGCAATGAGGAAGAAGCACCCGGTTAGTGCAGAGGTGCACAGAGCGTGCATGGAAGAGGAGTTTACATGTGAGATGGAGGTTCACACAAGAGGAACATCTGATGTCTGAATATGGATGACGCTTACGCCAGGCAGGACCTGGAAGAGGCTGGAACCCAGGTAGGATCTCCCGGAGAGTGGGTGTATCGGTGCTGAAGTACTTGAAAGGTTTCAAAGGTTAATGGGGGGGGGCTTGGAGGACTGGACTACAAGGTTACAAACGGGTCTCTAGTCCAGCAGCCAGGTTCAAGCGGGTGCCATTCCCAAGGCGGGGGGCAAGCCGCCTTTTACAGTCATAATTCTAGGTTGTAATGATCAATGTTTAAGGGCCTGAGAGTCCGAGGTTAAAGAGTATGGGTGAATGGTTTTTTTAAAGAGAAATTTAATGTAGATATATGGTTTCATTCAGGAGCACAATTAAATAAGTTTGGAGTTGTATTGTCTTTGAGAGGAACTAAGTTGTAAGTGAGTGCTCTTTAGGCAAGGTTTTTATTTTAAAAAGTGGGGTTGCCTGTGGCTTTAACGGAAACCATCCATTGTGCATTTTGTGGTGGGCGGAGGGTGGGAGGTCCGTGAGGGTGCGGGGGAGTGGGGTGCAACCGAGGTTTGTTTTATAGGAGTGTATATCCGGCAGATAGGCCACGCATGAGTCAAGGAGAACTTTGTGAGGGAATTTTTGAAGTACTAATTTAAGGGTTTTACCTTTAGTTCCACAGTAATAGGGGGGAGATATGGAATTGTGTTAATTCGGGGGGGATGTGGAACCGAGGGGGGCGGGGTGTAGTTGGGCTTGTTATGTCCAGTATAGGGCCCCTACTTAAACAAGATGGGGTTCTACACAGATGACAGCCAATGAAAGAGTGAGCTACACAAGCCCAATATGACTCATTTTTAGCAAGCCGCTAACCAGACTGAGAGTCGAAGATCAAATGAATTTTTTTATGAGAAGCCACAAATTTTGATTAACACAAGCCTATCCGATGTTAACCTGACGCCAAAGAAGAACGAACATAAGAACGAAGAACACAGCAGAAAGGCCCCTACTGGCCCATGCGAGGCAGGTCCAAGTCCCCTACCGGCTTAAGCCAATGCACCCAACCTAGTCAGGTCATGTCACTTGACCAAGGGAGGGAACACGGCAACCTACCCGTTAGCACAAGCTATCAGGTCTACTCCCACCCACCCACAACTACTCATGTATTTAGCCAACCTATTTTAAAGACTACACAACGTTCTGGCCTCTATAACGGTACTTGAGTTTGTTCCACTCAACCACAACTCTATTACCAAACCAGTAACTTTCCTACACCCTCCTGAATCTGCATTTTTCCAACTTAAAACCCATTGCTGCGAGTCCTGTCTAGGCTAGTTATTTCAGCACACTCTTTACATCCCCTTTATTTATCCTTCTTCCACTTATAAACCTCAATCATATCCACCCTCCTCTACGTCTTTCTAGAGAGTGCAGTTTTCAGGGCCCTTAGTCTATCCCGCATAGGGAAGGATTCTGATACATGGGATCAACTTTGTCATCCTCACATTGTACATTTTCCAGAGCATTTTATATCCATTCTGTAATACGTTGACCAAAACTGTGCAGCATAATCTAAATGAGGCCTAACCAAGATGTTATAGAGTTGAAGAAACAACCTGAGGACTCCTATTATATATGCTTCTTGATATGAAGCCAAGGATTCTATTAGCTTTATTGCGAACACTTATGCACTGTTGTCTTGGTTTCAGATTACTGCTAACCAGAACTTCCAAATCTTTTTCGCAATCCGTAATATTAAGATCTGCATTATTTAGTTTAGATATGTGGCATGGTATTTATTGTCCAGTCCAACATTTAGAACTTTGCAATTGTCTATATTAAACTGCAATCTGCCACTTCTCCGACCACTGCATCAGTCTATTCAATCTTCCAGGAGTGCTCGAATGTCCTCGTCAGAAATGAATTCGACGGCCTATTTTGGTGTCTAATCGGCAAACTTTGCCGATGTCGCTCATTATGCCCTCCTCTATGTCGTTTATGTAAGATTGTGAACAGCAGGGGGCCCCAACACTGACCCTGTGGAACACCGCTCGTGACGCTTCCCCACTCTGATTTTCTCCCCATTTATGCAAACTCCTGCTGCCTATTTGTCAACCAGCCTCAATCCAGGAAAAAATTTTCTCCTCCTATTCCATGTGCTTATAATTTTCCTCAATAGTCCTGAGTGGGACCCTGTCAAAAGCTACTGAAGTCCATAACACAATATCATATTCCGTTACCATGAATCTACCTCTCAAATACCTTAGTGAAAAAAGTTAATAAATTCGTAAGGGAGGAACGTCCCTTGTAAAACCATGCTGAGATTCGTTGATTTAATTTATTCTTTTCAAGGTGCTACGAACTGCCTTCGGCAATTTTGATTCCATAAATTTTCCCACTATGGAGTTAGCTTTATTGTCTATAGTTCGAAGCTAAGACCTGTCACCTGTTTTGAAAATAGGCTATCACATTTGCCATTTTCCACTCATCTGGCACCAAGCCATTTTGTATGAATAAGTTAAAAGATTAGCCAAAGTGTGCTAACTCCTCTTTAACAATCCTTTAGAACCCTTTCATACAGTTCATCAGGCCTGGGTATTTGTTAGGTTTTAATTTATCTATTTGCCTAAGGACCATGTCACTTTGTGACCCTAATAGTGCACAGTTTATTATCGACCTGTTCTACATAATTTTATCCATTACTGGAATATTCCTACCATTTTTTTTTAATTAAAATGCCGACTTGTGGTCCTATTTTCTATAGTATTTATTGGTTGTATTCTCGTTTTCCCTTGGTCTCATTTGATAGAATGGAAAACATATTACAGAAAATAGAGTGATTTTGATTGATTTACTATTAAAACGATACCTAGAAATGGGAGCTCAAAGTAGGGGAAATGTTTGATTTTTGCGCAATGTTCGAAAAGTACACAAATGCTGCCAATGTCCAATAAATGTCCAAACTAAGCCATTCTAAATATGCAGTCATGAATGGGTTGATGTTATTTATACAGTTATTACAGCAATGCAGTAAGTCCTGCATAATAGTAAGTCTAATCATTTTGTTTTTGTATAAAAATTCAAAATAGAACACATCAAAGTAATATCAAAGGACCTGGAGACCGTGACTATAGGGGGGTTAGTAACGGGGAGGTAGGGGGGGGGGGGGGGGGGGGGGGGGGAAAAATGATTTTAGAGAGGGGGGGCGGGGGGGGATGGGAGGATGGGTGCTGGCTTTGGGCTGGGGGGGGGGTCGGGACATTTTTTTGAAATGTCATGTTTTTTAGTTTTCGGAATTGGCCAAATTGCAAATTTCTGACCACATTATAGGTAAGTTAAATCAGAAATGGCAGTTTCTTGTAATTCGGAATCATAGAAAATAAGAAGTTCTAAATGAAATAGCTTATGAGTTTGGGCGACTGGAAAACAATGGAATTAGCCGAAAATGGGGAGGGCTCAAGAGTGGGGGGGGCGAAAATCGGCCGATTGTGTAAACAGCGCCGAGTTGCTAACTTCGGGCGGAGTTGGCGATATTGCCGGTGGGAGTGTGGTAAATCTGATTAGGGTGGGGGTGTCATTACAATCGGGGAAAAGATTCTCTATCATTTCATATAAGAATAAAATAATTTTTTTTTTTAAATTTTTTGCGACAACCAGGAGACAACCACCTCAGATTGGGGTTGCGACAGTCAAAGGGTTAATCACTAAATATAACACCATCCTTCAACGATATCCCAACTCCTTGTACCTTGGGTTCCACGATATTGAATTGTTAGAAGAATAGTCCAATAAAGCAATCCCCCTTACTGTTCTCTCCTGCTAAGCAAATTAATGTCAGCAGAGAACTAAATACATTACTGGAAATAAAATGTAGAGAAACCATTGACACCTTGGTCCTCTCCCTGTTTATATAGACCCCACCACCCGATGTTACCATACGCCCTATGCACGGATTATCCGTAAATTAAAATTCGTCACGCAAACCAGATTGTTTCCTTACCCCATGATTGATGATTTAATAGATGCTTTTAGAGCCGGTGCCAACTTTGTGACCAAGATTAGACTTATGGGAGAGGGTAATACCATTGCCGTTAACTCCCCTATGGGCACCAAGAGATTTTCCGGGTTCGTAGTTAAGAACGAACTATTTTGTATAAGGTAGCCTTTCGGCTTGTGTAACGCCGCCTCCATACTTTCCAGAGAATCATGAAACATTTTAGTCCAACCCTTATAAGGGTGTAGAGGCATACTTAACACCTGGTGGTTCTTAGTGATGATTTGCAATCTCATTTTAAAAAGATTAGAGCAACAACTGAAATGCATTGCAGAAATACATTTTCACTTTAAATTTACAAAAATGTGACTTTGGTAAAGATCAGATTAAATATCCGGTTTAAAATAGGAAGGCCTAGTAGCCCCGACAATTAAAGGTCCAAGCTTATTTTGAATTTTCTGATGCCTCAGGACAAGGAAAAGCCTCCAACGATTTTCTGGGAAAGGTTACTTATTACAAGCTTTTTACACCAAACTTTGCTCAAGTTTACTTCCCCCTT
Source organism: Cherax quadricarinatus (assembly GCF_026875155.1). Classification (NCBI taxonomy): domain Eukaryota; kingdom Metazoa; phylum Arthropoda; class Malacostraca; order Decapoda; family Parastacidae; genus Cherax; species Cherax quadricarinatus. The sequence goes on from NW_026506506.1 coordinate 19,292, forward strand.
AACTAGATTGACCAGTCCTAAATATAAATTTAATTGGCCGAGAATTGTTACAAGCGTTTAAAACGTGAAAAACGCTTCCTTTCCTCTGCCCCAGTATTCGTGCCGCCAATTCCAAATTCCTTTCACCTCCATGTTGAACGCCAGTGATGCAGCAAAAGGTGCTGTCTTATTGCAACCTTCCTAAATCAGTAATATTCTACATCCAATATGTTATTTTTCCTATAAATTGAAAGAATACAAAGATCTTATCAACCAAAGAAAAAGAAGCCCTGGCTTTTCAGTCTTGTCCTTGAACACTTTGATGTATACCTCGTTTTTTAATACTCCACATGTGATAAATATTTACTCAGACCATAATCCTCTAACTACTTAATAAATTCATGAAATCAAAAAATGTTAGAATATACGTTGGGCTTTAAGGATCCGCCAACTTTACCGGATCTCCAATTTCACATAAGGGTCGAACATAATTTTTAGCTGATCCTCTCCTTGCCCCAATATATTGCCTAACTAAGAAACTTTGGCATTTCTAGCAGTGTTTCTGGTCCAGTTCTAGCAAGTGGATGACTAAGCTCGGAAGATGGTACCCTCCATCCCCTTCAGTCATCTTACACCAGCTGGAAGGTTTCTTCTTCTCACCATCAGCATATTATACGCAGAGATATTTGCCTTTTGGGCCCCGGGTGTCAAGCCCCTATGGTTAAGCTTTCTTTAATATTTACATTGCGTTATATTCCTTTAATAGCTAAATTGGAAATGAATGTCCTTGTATAATAAGGCTAATTCTTATTAACAATTATTATAATTTATGTAACATGGCCATGAAAAGTTAATTGGAGGTATAGTAACATCCTGCCGCCCCCCGGTGTGCCGGTGTATGGGTTAGCCGTGATGTTCAATGGTTAATCCCCCTTCCCCCCCTCCTTTATGTTAAACTACTCTACCCTGAGTGTGGTGAGTCAAGTCACGTGACCCTCTTGACCTGTAATGCTCAAGTGAGGGACCGAGCAGTGAAGAAGTAAGCAGCCACCGAGAACACACCTGCTCGTCTCTGGTAATATATATTATATATATATGATATATTATATATATATAATATATATATAATATAATATATATATATTAATATATAATAAATATATATATATATATATATATTTATTTTATTATTTTTTATAGCACACTGGCCGATAATTCCCACCAAGGCCGGTGGCCCGACAAAGAAAAACATTCACCCATCATTCACTCCATCATCGTCTTGCAGTTACGTGTGCTATACACTACAGTTTTTAACTGCAACATTAACACCCCCTCCAGAGTGCAGGTAACTGTACTTCCCCATCTCCAGGACTCCAAGTCCGGCATGCCGGTTTTTCCCTGATCCCTTCATAAATGTTACTTTGGCTCACACTCCAACAGCCACGTCCAAGTATTAAAAAACAAAACCATTTGTCTCCATTCACTCCTATCAAACATCTCCCATGCCTGCTGTAATCCAAGCCCCTCGCACACAAACCCTCCTTAACCCCCTCCCCGCCAAACCTATCCTAGGCCGACCACTACCCAGCCTTCCTTCCACTACTGACTGATACATCTCTTGAAGTCATTCTGTTTTGCTCCATTCTCTCTACATTCACGAAACCACCCACAACAACCCCTTCCTCACCCTGTTGACAACAGTTTTGGAATCCCGCACCTCCTCCCTACTTCCAAACTACGAATTCCTCTGCATTATATTCCACACCAACCACGTTATTGCCCTCAGACTGACAATCTCCACCACTGCCCTCCAGCCTTCTCCTCTCGCTGCAAACATTCATCACCCATGCTTCACACCCATATAAGAGCGTTGGTAAAACTATACTCTCCATACATTCCCCCTCTTTGCCTCCAAGGACAAAGTTCTTTGTCTCCACAGACACCTAAGTGCACACCACTCACCTTTCTTTTTCCCATCATCAATTCTATGATTCACTCTCATCTTCATAGACCCATATGCTGACATGTCCACTCCCCAAATATCTGAATACGTTTCACCTCCTCCATACTCTCTCTTCCCTCCAATCTGATATTCAATCTTTCATCACCTAATCATTTTACTCCTAACCATACGCATTCCTGTATTCACATTTAATTTTCTTCTTTTGCCACCTTACCAGACACTGTGACAACACCCACTTGTGTGTGTTCTTTATCTAATTAACTTCCCACGGCCTTCTTGCCAAGACCCTCTGCATTTACTCTCTTACAACTCCATCATAAATATATTAAACAACCCACGGTGACATCAACACATCCTTGTCTAATAAGGCCGACTTTTACTTGGAAAAAATTTCCCTCCTTTTTCCTACATACTCTAACTTGAGCCTCACTATCCTCGTAAAAACTCTTCATCACTGCTTTCATAACCTACCTCCCTACAACACCATACCACTTGCAACATCAGCACATTGTCCCCCATATCCACCCTGTCATACGCCTTTCCAATCCATAAATGCCACAAAGACCACTTTAAGCCTTATCTAAATACGTTCACTATTTGTTTCAACTGTAAACACCTGGTCCTACACAACACCGTCCCTAACCTTTCCCCCCTTTAAAAAGCCTCCATGTTCATGCCTGCTATCATATTTTCGTCTTACTCTTAATCCTTCCAATTATAACTCTACCATACACTTTACCAGGTATACTCAACAGACTTATCCCACTATAAATTTATGCACTCTCTTTTTAACCCCTTTGGCCTTTATACAAAGGAACTAGCATGCTCTCTGTGCCAATCCCTAGGTGACTTACCCTCTTCCATACATTATTTAAATAAAAGCACCAACCACTCCAAAACTATATCCCCACCCTGGCTTTTAACAATTCTATCTTTATCCCATCATCCCAGCTGCCTAATTACCCCCTTTCATTTTACGTACTGCCTCACGATCTCCCCCACACTCATAACCGCTCTTCCCTCACTCCTACAAGATTTTATTCCTTCCTTTGCCCAAATACACGAAATCACAGCTTCTATATCTTCATCAACATTTAACAATGCCTCCAAAATATCCCTCCACCTTCCCAATACCTCGAACTCTCCATTTAATAGCTCTCCCTCCTATTTTAACTGACAAATCATTTGTTTCTCCTAGGCTTTCTTAACTTGTTATCTCACTCCAAAACGTTTTTCTTATTTTCCAAACAAAATTTGTTGATAACATCTCACCACTCTCTCATTTGCTCTCTTTTTTTTTACATTGCTGTCACCACTCTCTTAACCTCTCTCTTTTTGCTCTCCATATACCTCTCCCTCCTTCATCACTTCTACTTTTGAAAAACTTCTCATATGCTAACTTTTTCTTTTTCCTACTAAATCTCTTTAATCCTCATTCCACCAATCGCTTCCTCTTCCTCCTGCACCCACTTTCCGTAACCACAAACTTCTGCTGAACACTCTAAAACAACATTATTTAACCTACCTCCCCATACCTCTTCGACCTCATTCCCATTCCCTATGCTCTCATTAGGCGGCCATCTATCCTCCAATGGCTGTTTAGGATATCGGTATAGCGCGGTCGTGCGACTCAGCGCGGTGGGGGGTTGTTGGGGGGGTGGGTGAGTGCGTGGGTCTCATAATCGGAGAGGTGTATATTACACTGGAGACATGTCGTGATGACAAGCAGTTAATAGAAGCTCGGATGCGAAGATTAATTGGATCACCTCTCTCCTTCCCTGATGCTTCTATTCTCCCTTTGTATCCCATCTACTTTTACTCTCAGTGTAGCTACACTAAAAGTGATCTGATATATCTGTTGCCCCTCTATAAACCAGTACATCCCTGAATCTACTCCACATCTTTATCTACCATACATAATTCCAACAAACTACTGTCATTTCGCCCTAGCATCATTCTTGTATACTTATCTATCCTCTATTCTTAAAATTATGTATTACCTATAACTAAACCCCTTTCTATCAAAGTTCAATCAAAGGGCTCCCATTTATCAAATTTACCCGGCACCCCAAACTTACCTACACACCCGCTCTAAAAGTTTCTCCTACTTTAGCATACTGTCCCTACCACAATATACTCTCTCACTTGGTCAAAGATCTCCTATAGCATTCACTTAATATCACCCAAAATCTCTCTCTCTCCTCGCATCCTCTCTTCTCCAGGTGCATACACGCTTATATGACCCACTTTCTCGCATCCACCTTGTACTTTAATCCACATAAATTCTTGAATTTACCCATTCATATTCTCTCTTTCTCCTTCCATAACTGATCAATTAACATTACTGCTACCCTTCCTTTGGCTCTAACTCTCTCAGATACTCCATATTTAATCCCATATCTAATTCCCCCCACTGAAACTCACCTACCCCCTTCAGCGTTGTATCGCTTAGGGCCAGGACATCCAAATTCTTTTCATTCATAACATCAGCAATCATCTGTTCCTTGTCATCCGCACTACATCCACGCACATTTAAGCATCCCAGTTTTATAAAGTTGTTCTTATCTCTTTTTTAGTAAAATTCTACAGGAGAAGGGTTACTAGCCCATTGCTCCCGGCATTTTATCGCCTCAACGACATCGCATGGCTATGGAGGAACGATTCTTTCCACTCCCCATGGACTATATACGAAAATAAAGAAGAACAAGCGCTATTTATAAAAGGAGAAAAACCTAGATGTAATTATATATATATGCATGTGCGTGTCTGTAAAGTGTGACCAAAGTGTAAGTAGGAGTAGCAAGATATCCCCTGTTTAACTAGCCGGTTTATGAGACAGAAAAAAACCAGCAATCCTACCATCATGCAAAAAAACAGTTACAGGTTTTTTTTTTGTTTCACAGTCATCTGCAGGATGGTAGTACTTCCCTGGTGGTTGCAGTCACCAACACTACTACCTACCTATTATATATATGTATGTTATACCTAGGATCCTCCTAATCATCTGTTTATGAAAGCCTGATATTTGGGCAATATAGAACAAACAAGACATTCTTAACTTATGTACGTATTCGTATATTAAAATTATTTCTGGCTTTTTGTTTGTTTCATGAAATATACTTAATTAAAATTATCCCATTCTGTATGACACTATTATAACCCTAACCTTCCTCCTGACCAAAGTTGTTATGCTCTAACCTGAAGGAAATAGTGGGTTACAATATTGTGGAGTGAACAGCGCCATTACTTGTGGGTGCTATCCAATTTATCACTGGGTCTCGGATAGATATGGATAAGATTTGAGTGTCGAAGGTACCACCTTCAGGAAATCAGGGGTGGGTTAGTTTTCTCACATGTCTACACGGGGTGACAACGTATATCAATATGGCTGTTGTCTCCCAATGAGATTACTTGTATGTCATATAGGTTTTCCATATCGCCCTCTGGTCCTTCCTGAACCGGATGCATCCGTGAAAAAATTTTATTGAATTAATTACTTAATAATTAAGTGACTGATTGAAGGAATTGGGTATAGGGTACACAAATTTAATCGGTCGAGTGGTTGAGATAATTAGCCAATTAATTACTAGCACTTGTGGCTAGGCTTTATACAAGAGCAAAGTGCAAGAATTACTCTTATAAGGTGCCTACTTAATTAGTATAATCAGTGATTTAATATTCTCTAACCATGACTGGATCTGATTGGAGTTTATGTGGCTGACAATCCATGATTTTAGAGTAATGAAAGCAATCATTACAGCTAATTAAAGGCCCATGTGACAAAGGCTTGCCAATGCTTGGATTCAATGAGTCAAGAAACCCGTGAACCCTAATGAACTTAGTTATAATTAGATGCTTTAGAGAGTAGATTTGAGTGATACCAATTGTGGTTTAAAGACTGTGAAAGAGATCTGCTGGAGAATTGTGCAGATGGAATGGAAATGAATTTTTAAAATAATCAACATTACGATTGGAAGAAAAACCGTCTTTTAAAAGTAAGGCTTTGAATAAATAAAGGGTGTAAGCAGGCAGTTGATCAACCTATTAAGTACAAAGGGTGTTTGCCAAAAACCTCCAGAGTACGTCTGGATGATATCAGACTAGGTCGGCAAGAATTTAATTGTTCATTTGCAGATCCATCACCAAACAGTTCAAGGATATAACACATAATGAATCTGAAGTATCGCCAGTCCTCCAAAGGGAAAAATAATCCCCGTTAGGTAAAAATCATAATGAAGATTAAATAGGCACATATCTAGTGACAGGAATCAGTAATAGTGGTTCCCTCACATCAATGTAAAGAAAGAAATAATTAACCTCAGTAAGGGTAACCCAGCTAATAAGCGGTCAGGCAAGGAAAAGAGAGACTGCTCTTCTGCAAGGGTACTCAATTCATAAAAATTGTCATGCCCATAATTCATGATATTAAAGTGGAAAGATGAAAGAACTTGACAATTTATAAGATGTCCTAGACAATCATAATGTAAAGGATTGGTCATACCAAATCGAACAGTTGCTATTAGTGCAACAAGGGGAGGGCACCATACAGTTATGTGCAGGTTGTAATGTAATTCTTTATAATAAATGGTGACAATAATGAAATGTTAATAACCCGACACTACAGTGACTGATGTAAAGGTTTGCAGCCTAATGGCATAATGATGGCCTAGCTGAGTAGCCTTGCGGTTGTTGGCTGTAATAATTCAGGATAAAGGGCATAAGTCCAAAACCAGCAGCGACACTCTCCTAAACACTGGTACGGCCATGTAGTATATGGCAGACTACTGCCTAGTAATAATGACTAGAGGAAATAGTAAAATACAGTCACGGTGGTCTTACTCATAAAAGGTCAACCCAGTACAAGTGATTCCTTTCATTCAAGGTTGATGTTGATCCAGTCTAATTTGTGGAGCTGGACAGCATAGGATTAATATAAATTCAGAAAGTCCCAGAAGATTCCTTTATTCGGAACAAATCTCCTGAAGGATGTTAAATTTGAATCTGGACATTACTGGGTGCGACTTCCATGGAACCTACCGTCCAGATTATCAACAAATATAGGATGTGTATGGACATTTAAAGGGCCCAGCTCTGCGAACTGGCAAGACACCAAAACTGTTGACTGCTTATAATAATATAATTAATACACAGTTAAAATAAATTGGTTCTACTTCAGGCGACGATAAATGCACACCCTAAGTTCACGAGATGGTCCACTGAGCCAAAAGTAATTGGTAAATAGCAGCTTATGTGGACAATTTCCGGTGTTGACATCAACTGAAGATGACCTAATGAGGAATGTGCGGGTTAATGAAATAATGCAAGGTGTAAGATTGCCCCTGAGGAATGGGGAGGCGGATGTAATTAGTCCATTTTGAGGGATCCAATACATATGGCTACCCGGAGTTGAAGTGCCTATTATGCAGTAATGGTGCTGGGGCTGACTTGGAGATACTGATACGACTTGTTATTGTTCAAGTTTCATAATTCCATTATGCCCCAATAAATTAACCCAGAGAGCATAGCTTTAGTGTCACACCCTTGACAATAAGTGGGAACTTGTTAATACCAGAAGCCATGGAATGCCTGAGAGTGCTTTGGATGGAGCACTAACCTGAGCAGTTAGAGCTTAATTTTTAATGAAAAGTAATTTAGGTGATATTCTATATAGTATTTTAGAATGGAACGCTTTACTTATAAAAAAATAACACATAACAGACTTATAATTTTATCTTATATATCGTTTGCAATTACATTTCCCCCGAACGAATGGGTAATTACATATGAATTTTTTGATAAATTTACATGGTCACTCAACACCAGCGACGATCCAAGCTTAATAATTGAGTCTATTTAAACACGAAGAGATTTTACTTGTCGAGAGTTTTACAAATAATCTACTTTATCAAATGCTTACGAATAATATTATACTGTTGAATAAACACCCCCAAGACATCTTTCCACACCAGGGAGATAGCACCACCCACCCCCAGATTTTTTTTTTTAAAAATCTGTTTAGAAAGTTTCCGGTTTTTATGGTGGCCCGGTGGCCTGGGGGCCCCTAAAGCTCCCGCTTCACACCGGGGGGCCCCGGGTTTCGATTCCCGGCGGGGGAAAAACATTTCGACACGTTTCCTTACACCTTTGTCCTGTTCCCCTAGCGAAAATGGGTCCCTGGGTTTGTCGACTGGTGGGGGTCCCCATCTGGGGGAAAAATTTAAGGCCCCAAAAATTGGAAATAAGTTAGACAGTCCTCGATAGCATGACTTTCTTGGGTTATCCGGGGGGCTAACCCTCCGGGGTTAAAAATCCGAACGAAATCTTATCTTATCTTTCTTAAGGCCGCTTTGTGTTACCCTCTTTTTACCAATGTGATTTATCCACAGATTAATCTCTTTGGGTATCCCCAAAAACATTCCCTGATTTAATCCTTTTGTAATAATTTCTTGGATATCTAAGGGGCGTGAACTAATTTCCACAAAGGCTGCATAAAATCCTTTGGAAGCTTTTTGTTTGTTTGATTGCAGACTACACAGGTTTTTTCATAATGGTTTTTAGGGGTTTGATTTACGTGTTTCCCACTTAGCCCTCTTGAATATTCTACTAAAAACCCTCCTTAAAGGAAGATCGGGCTATTTGTTTTTCTCTTTCTATATGTACTTGTATTTTGGACAACTTGCCGTCTAAGTAGTTGTGTTTGATAAGGGCGCCTAAAATCACGTCTGTTTAAAGTCCGTTTTAAATTGTCAAACGAACCCGTTTAAAAACCGGTCAAGGGTTCAGAACCAGTAAAGGGGGTTCGGAACCAGTCAGTTGTCGTTTATCACTTATTTAAAATATACTGGTGGGTGATTTGGGCTAACACATAAGGGATACTGAAATTATTAACCGAGTAAAATGTGATTAATTATAAAAAAAAGTATAACTTGCGTGTTGAAAAAACCGGTGATTGTTGGCGCCCTACAATGATAAGGGTCGAGACCTCAGCCCTTATTTACGCCAAAAGGGTTTAAAGATCACTGATTTCTTTTTTAGATTTTTTCCCTCCCACCACAAAAAATGCTTGTTATCCTATAGGTGATGGTGAAGATTTTTAGGGGAAGGTTGCTTTTACGGGGTAATATTTTCTTTTTTTTGTGTATATTGCAAAATGCTGCTAAGCAGGTTAATGAAATTTTCCCCTGTTACGTACAAAATTATACCTGTTTATTATATTTCTACAGACTGTACATTCTCATATTTCCTCAAGATTTTTCACCTCTTCGTATTTTTAAAAGAAAAGTCTTACTCCCTGGAATCAGATTATAAGTCAGGTACACCAGCAGACCTGCTTTGGGGGGTTCTGACGACTGCTGGCAACTGTTTAAACATGAACCTGCCTCTTGGGCCAAATGCTTCAGTTTTTTAAAATTTACCTTATTTTTTCATTTTCAGGGTACCCTGTGGTAAAACCAAGCAGCAGCGGCCCGCGGCAAAAGGAACCTTGTCCTCTATTTTTACTTCTACCCGAGGTTCCCAGCAGCCCAGTGATGCCCCAAACAAACCCGCATAACCTAACATATGGGATACCCAGAACGATTAAAGCAAAATGCAGAAATCACCCCAAAAATTCACAAATTACCCAAAAAATAGGGCTCGTATACCCTCCTACCCCGCTGCCATGAAGTGATACTCCACAACATTCACCCATCACCCATCGCCTACTATTCACCAAAAAACCCCACCAAAGGACAAGGGTCAGAAAAATAAAAAAGATCCCGTAACCCCAAGGGGCTCCCAACATCAAAGGTGGAGCAATAATAACACGAGGAAAACTTGTGGGACTGCCCCAGGACACAACCCTCATACCCCCCGGCATCACCACAAAAAAAACGACAGACAACAACAAACATGGCCCCGCCGCCTA
>NW_026506507.1:0-15435 GCF_026875155.1 Cherax quadricarinatus
TTTTGGGGGGGGAAACAAATGGAATTAAATTGGGTATCTGAAAGTTAGAGCAAAAAAGGGGTAGCATAATGTTAATGATCATTATGGAAGGAGAAAAAGAACATGAATGTGTAATTCAAAATTATTGGTTTAAAGTAAAGGTTGGATAAGAATGGGTCATAATAACGTGTATCACCTGAAAGAGGGGAATGCAAGGAAGGGAGTTTTTGGAGATGAAAGTGAATGTATAGGACCCTTTTGAACCAATGAGAGGTAATTGTGGTAGGGGCCCTAATGCAAATAGGAGAAACTTTTAGAGGGGGTGTGGTAGGTAATTTGGGTGCCGGTTAAATGATAATGGGAGCCTTTGATTAACTTTGTATAGAAAGGGGTTTAGTTATAGGTAATACATTTTTTAAGAAAAAGGGGATAAAAAAGTATACAAGATGTGATGTAGGGCAAAATGACAGTAGTTGTTGGATTATGTATTGGTAGATAAAAGACTTTTGAGTAGACTTCAGGATGTACATGTTTATAGGGGGGCCACAGATAATCAGATCACTTTCTAGTTGTAGCTACACTGAGAGAAAAAGGGTAATGGGACACAAGAGAATAGAAGCATCAGGGAAGAGAGAGGTGAAGGTTTATAAAACTAAAAGAGGAGGCATTTTAGGGTAAGATGTAAACTGCTATTGGAGGATAGATGGGCTAAAGAAGCATAGGCAATGAGGTCGAAGAGGAGGGGGTAGGTTTTAAAAATGTAGTGTTAAGAGTGTTCAGCAGAAGTTTGGGGTTACAGGAAAGGGGGGTGCGGGAGGGAAGAGGAGCGATTGGGAATATGATGTGAAGAGAGAAGTAAGGAGAAAAATTAGCATATGAAAGTTTTTACAAAGTAAAGTGATGCAAGGAGGGAAGAGTATATGGAGAAAAAGAGAGAGGTTAAGAGAGTGGTGAAGCAATGTAAAAAGAGAGCAAAGAGAGAGTGGGTGAGATGTTATCAACAAATTTTTTTTGAAAATAAGAAAAAATTTTGGAGTGAGAAATTTAAAAAGTTAAGAAAGCCTAGAGAACAAATAGATTTGTCAGTTAAAATAGGAGAGGGGAGTTATTAAATGGAGAGTTAGAGGTATTGGGAAGATGGAGGGAATATTTTGAGGAATTGTTTAATGTTGATGAAGATAGGGAAGCTGTGATTCGTGTATAGGCAAGGAGGAGCAACATCTTGTAGGAGTGAGGAAGAGCCAGTTGTGAGTGTGGGGGAAGTTCGTCAGGCAGTAGGTAAAATGAAAGGGGGTAAGGCAGCTGGGATTGATGGGATAAAGATAGAAATGTTAAAAAAGAGGTGGGGGTATAGTTTTTGGGGTGGTTGGTGCAATTATTTAATAAATGTATGGAAGAGGGTAAGGTACCTAGGGATTGGCAGAGAACATGCATAGTTCCTTTGTATAAAGGCAAAGGGGATAAAAGAGAGTGCAAAAATAAGTCTGTTGAGTATACCTGGCAAAGTGTATGGTAGAGTTATTATTGAAAGAAGAGTAAGACGGAGAATATGATAGCAGATGAACAAGGAGGCTTTAGGAAAGGTAGGGGGTGTGTGGACCAGGTGTTTTCAGTGAAACATATAAGTGAACAGTATTTACATAAGGCTAAAGAGGTCTTTGTGGCATTTATGGTTTTGGGAAAAGGCGTATGACAGGGTGGATAGGGGGCAATGTGGCAGATTTGCAGGTGTATGGTGTAGGAGTAGGTTACTGAAGCAGTGAAGAGTTTTTACGAGGAAAGTGAGGCCTCAAGTTAGAGTATTTTAGGAAAGAGGGAAATTATTTCCCAGAAAAAGTAGGCCTTAGACAAGGATGTGTGATGTCACCGTGGTTGTTAATATATTTTATAGATGGGGTTGTAAGAGAAGTAAATGCAGGGTCTTGGCAAGAGGCGTGGAGTTAAAAGATAAAGAAACTCACATAAAGTGGGAGTTGTCACAGTTGCTCTTTGCTGATGACACTGTGCTCTTGGGAGATTCTGAAGAGAAGTTGCAGAGATTGGTGGATGAATTTGGTAGGGTGTGCAAAAGAAGAAAATTGAAAGTGAATACAGGAAAGGTAAGGTTATGAAGATAACAAAAAGATTAGGTGATGAAAGATTGGATATCAGATTGGAGGGAGAGAGTATGGAGGAGGTGAATGTATTCAGAAAATTTGGGAGTGAACGTGTCAGCGGATGGTCTAAAGAGATGAGGTGAATCATAGAATTGATGAGGGGAAAAGGGTGAGTGGTGCACTTAGGAGTCTGTGGAGACAAAGAACTTTGTCCTGGAGGGAAAGTGGGGAAAGTATGAGAGTATAGTTTTACCAATGCTCTTATATGGGTGTGAAGCATGGGTGATAATGTTGCAGCGAGGAGAAGGCTGGAGGCAGTGGAGATGTCATGTCTGAGAGCAATGTGTGGTGTGAATATAATGCAGAGAATTCGTAGTTTGGAATTAGGAGGAGGTGCGGGATTACCAAAACTGTTGTCCAGAGGGCTGAGGAAGGGTTGTTGAGTGGTTTTCGGACATTGGAGAAAAATGGAGCGAAACAGAATAACTTCAAGAGTGTATCAGTCTGTAGTGGAAGGAAGGCAGGGTAGGGTCGGCCTAGGAAAGGGTTTGGGAGGGAGGGGTAAAGGTTTTGTGTGCGAGGGGCTTGGACTTCCAGCAGGCATGTGTGAGCGTGTTTGATGGGAGTGAATGGAGAAAAAAGGGTTTTTAATACTTGACGTGCTGTTGGAGTGTGAGCAAAGTAACATTTATGAAGGGGTTCAGGGAAACCGGCAGGCAGGACTTGAGTCCTGGAGATGGGAAGTACAATGCCTGCACTCTGAAGGAGGGGTGTTAATGTTGCAGTTTAAAAACTGTAGTGTAAAGCACCCTTCTGGCAAGACACTGATGGAGTGAATGATGGTGAAAGATTTTCTTTTTCGGGCCACCCTGCCTTGGTGGGAATCGGCCAGTGTGATAATAAAAAAAAATAATCTGGATATAACTGTCTACTGACTTCACCACAGAATTCTCAACTCAAGAAAATTCGAGAGTTTCTAAAGTAAACTCTCTATGACACCAAGAGAGAACAGTACTGGAGTAATAGTAGGTTTGCTAAGACACTGTTTGCTTAGTCCTCTTCAAGGGGGGCTCCTTGCCATGGTGAAGAGGCTCTTGGTCTGAGGAATTAGACCTGTTAGTCTCCTTCCTCAGACCGAACCTAATTACGCCCAGTCCCCCCTCCCTTATCCCAAGATCCCTTTTTCTTTTCCTCCTCCTCCTCCCCACCCCTCCCAATTAATCTTCCTCTTTTTGGCCTTTTTTTTCCTACAGGCACGCTAGTTCCTGGGTAGGGGGAAGGGTACAGGGGTCCTTCCCATTCTGTTGAGGTTCTTGGCAGTGGTGTAGTTTGCCATGGAATCTGGATCACATGAGGATGTCTCAATCCCTCTCCGGTCTCCCGGGGAGTGGCTTTAGGTATCTTTTGGGTGACAGGTGTATCTCTGGAGGCTGCCTATCGGATTCCGGGGATGGTGGCCAAAGGAGGTATGCTTTGTGGCGGATATCTGGCCGCCCTCTCTTTTGTCCACTGAGGTAGCTCAGCAGATGTGAGGTTGTTATCCTGGATTGTTGGTTTACTGGCATGATGGGTAGGGTATGGCATGGGTTCCATGCTGCATCTGCACTACTTGCGGTGCTGAGGTCCTCGTGGGCATGGAGGGAGATTTCTGGCCCTCTCATTCCTCCCAGGAGCTATCCCTCCCCAGTCCCCCCCCCTTTTTTCTTTTTTTATTTTTATTTTCTTTCTTTTTTTTTCTTAAAAACAAAAAGAAAGAAGCAACCTGACCATGGAAACCCTAGTCCAAGAACCTGCTACCCCCAGGCCCTTTCTTGATACAGCACCCCATTCTCACCCGCCTCATCTTTGGACCACTCTTCAGACACTCCTAATGCCTCTGTACCTCTTGCCGGTGCTGTTTCCTCACCCACTTCAGGTACTGAGGGCTCGACTGACTCCTTGATTTACTGACCTCCGCTCTCCTTTTACTAAAGCTTCTGGCCCTCTCCCTCTACGTGCGGCAATTTTTTAAATCGCTGCTCGTTCCATGTCGGACCAATTCTGGTCCCCCTCCTAAACGCCAATGACAATTACCTGCTGATGATACTTCTCCACCTTCTCGTTCTTCTCAGAAAAGATCTACTCGTCTGCACTCCCTTTCCATGCTCAGTTTCAGAATGCACAATGGACTAAATTCTTCACTTTACGACTGACTTCCTCTATTGCCTATCTATCCAACCATAGTATTGGCAAGGCATTCCTATGCCATGTTGGTAAAGATATTTCTTTTCATGCTCTTAAAACGCATCATCACTGTTTCAGAATGCTACCCAAGCTCATGATCTTTCTCTTCTTTCCATATCGAAAACTGTTCCCGTCACTATTGAAAAACATCATTGTCTCAATTCTTGTAGTGGTACCGTCATTCTGCCCCATACCATAGTTCAACAAAATTTCCAGATATGTGGCAATGACATTCTTGAACAGCTGGAACTCCAAGATCTCCCTATCCTCAAGGTAGACACATATGTTCTTCCTGCCCGCGGGCGGCGACGATACCCTAGCAATGTGGCTCGTTTAACTTTTGACAGCCGTGAACTCCCATCCTCAGTTTTTTGTAGCCAGGACATTGTTTACAAGATTAAAAGTTTCCTTACACCGCAACAGTGTAAAAGTTGCTGGCAATTTGGCCATCCAGCGAAATATTGCAGATCTATAGCCGAATGCCCAGTCTGTGGTGCCAATGACCATTCTAATACGTCTTGCAATCGACCTCCCTCTTGCCTTAATTGTCATGAGGCTCACCCTTTGTACTCTCGCCATTGCCAAGTCTACTTAAATGAGTAGGAAATCCGTTACCTCAAAGAGGCAGGTCTCCCTTATGCCATTGCAGCTTCTCATCTCTGCCCCAAGGGAAACTACCTCGTGTTTCTTTTTCCCATGTTTCAAAACTTCCCCCACTTCTGTGGTCCCATCTTCTGCAGCCTCCTCTTTGGTTACCTCTCCCATAGTCACTCCTGTATCTAATTCTTTTGCTGTCCTGGGCTCAGATGTCCCTACTTCAACACCTCAGTCTGTTCTCGCTTCTTCGTGTTCTCCTTCACAATCCTCGGTATCGACAATTTTAAGAAGTCAAAAAAAAAGCTCTTTTAACCCCTCGTCCCCTTCTTCCACTTCCTCATTTTACCTTCCCTGTCTCTGTGCCGGGTTCTTTCCCTCTCACTGGCTCTGTTACAAGTGTAGAGGTTCACCCCTCGTACTGTACCTACCTCCCCTGTTCCCTCCCAAGTTTCTTCCTCTTCTGCCACCTCCCAGGTTTCTGCCTCTTCTGTCCCCTTAAAAAGCTTCTTCTCCAGTTTCCCCCCACCCTTTTGCTCCCACCTACCTTTGGGACAGTCCATTACAGTTCCAATCTTTACTCATCCTCCCCCTACCATCTCCAATATTGTCTCCCATATGACGTCTTTGAATTCCGAAACACTTGAAGCAATCTCTGAATATATTGCAGAGGCCAAACCATCAATGGACACTGATCCACCCTCTGTTCCCTTCTCTCTCCTCTCTTCCATCTGTGCAACTCCTTCGCAGTGAAACCGTTCTTCGCTGCTTGAACGTTTTCCCACTGCCACGCATGTGGACTTTTCTAACCCATCTAGTCCATAGGAACCCTTACCTGTGATTTCAGGTATCTTTATCGTTACCAATCATGGCCTATTTACGGGTGGAATATACAGGGCCTCATGGGTAATTGGGTGAGCTTCAGAAGTTACTCTCCCAGTTTTCCCCTGTTGGTGTTTGTTTACAGGAGCCAAAAATTACACTCTGCTGTTATCTATCCCTCTCATGCTAAAAATTTATTGTATTCTTCAGATCCTTTTCCTGAGGGGACCATTAATGAAAGTGCCCTTCTATGCACTGATTTTCCGTACCATCAGTATTTGTTCGTACTTCACTGCATTGCACAGCAGCCTGTATCCACTTTCATAGGTGGTACATGCTCTGTTCTTTATATCTCTCTCCTTCTCAGGCATTATCTACCCGGATATTGCCTTTCTTGATTCGTCATTCCAACGGTCCTGTTATTGGCATTTTTAAGCCCATCATTTCCTCGGGGGGGTCTCACTGTGATTCCTTGGCAATCAGTTAGGGGTTTTTCTTGCTCCCCACCCCCCCCATGTTTTAATAAAAGTACTCACACCCTTTTGATCCTCGGCTCAAACCTCTCTTGCATAAATCTCTCAGTACGCTTTCCCCCCCCCCGATTAAATTTCACCTGGCGCCCCCCCGGTTTACATGACAGCAATCATTTCCCAATTTTCTTATTTCCCCCCTTCAATTCCCACATCTTCATATCCCACACTGGCAATTTGACGGGAAAATTGGGAAACCCTTTACTCAAAACAACTTTTTTTAGTGAATCTGTTTTCGTCCTCCATGAGGGTTTTTTAAACCCTTTCTCGCCCCTTGTTTTAACCGCAGCTTTATTCTGCCCCCCAAAACTTCTGGCAGGCTTCTCAAAATGCGGGCCTTGGGGGTCTCCTGCTTGTGCTCATGAGTACTTTTAAAAGCCTGCTGGGACGGGTACTGGTACAAAAAACCAGGAGAGACTTCTTGTTTTTAAGCAAAAAGGGGGGCCCATCACGCTGTGTCATCCGGATGCAAAACACACTTGCTGTGAGTTAATCCCCCTTCCACCTCTGTTCCCTTTAGAGGCTTTTCTGGAAAAAAGTACAAAACGGGTGGAAATATTGTCTTTGGGGCCCCTGCTCCAGTTCTAGGGGTTGCGGGTTTTTTTAATAGCAAACCCACTAGATATTGAAAATGAAAATTGGCATCATCGGGTCGTATTCTCTGGGGCCCCATCTATCCCCCTTTTCTTTCCTCAAAATCTGCCGAGATTAGCACCCTTGGACTTTTCTTCTCTCATAGAAGAAAAAGAATTAAAAATGGCCTTTTAACGCTTAAGAACTGGAGGAAACCTCTCGGGATCATCGGCAGTGGCCCAGACACATTCATATTCGTAGCACAACATTTACACATTGGGCCCTTGCGTCCTTTTACGCCTTTTTCAGTCTTTTTTGGTCGAAGGGTTTTTCCCACAGCGGGGAAATCTGCCATTTTCTCCCTTTCCGCAAACGGGGCACTACGGGACATAAGCCTCCCCTTTTTCCCCATTGCTTTTCCAGTGCAGTTTAAAAAAGGATGAACCCTGGGTAAATAGACATTTAGTTGGTTTTTTAAGACACCAACTCTCTCCACTCGAAATATGGCTTTCGAAAGGGCGTTCTACCACTGACCCCCCACTACGCTGGAAATGTATTTTGTAATGCCTTTGCGAATAAACTCAGTTATTGCCATATTTTTTGAACCTGAAAAGGCATATGACACAACTTGGAGGTATAATTTTTGGGCCCAAAGCCCCTCCTTAGGCCTCCGAGGCAATCTCCACCTTTTCCTTAAGAATTTTTTTAACTGAAGACATTTCTGTTTTCGGGTTAATAATGTCTCTCCCCAACTTTATCCACTGAAGGTGCCCCCGGGGAGTGTTTAGCACAAATTTTTTCTCCCTTGTTATAAATGATTTTCCCCTTATCTTCCACAAATTTTTGTCATCTTTCATGTTGATGACTTCGCTTTTGCCTGTGGGGCCTGACTGTCACTCTTTACGTTTCCTCCAGCATGGGTGACCGTGTTTCCAATTGGCCACCACCAGGGGTTCAAATTTTCCAGTACCAAAACTCCCCAAAATTACTTTCACTCGAGCTCTGTCTCTCCAGACCTTTTTACCTCGGGCTCCCGTTCCCTAAAACGTGATACAATCAATTTGGGGCTCCTCTTTGACCGTAGTTACCTGGAAACCTCACATTACCTCTCTGAAGGCAACTTGTCACAGCCCAAACCCTTTTTAAAACCCTTGCCATCTTTCATGGGGGCTGACGTTGAACCCTCCTTTCCTACATTTCTACCCTCTTTTTATCGACACTTGATTAGGTGACCAGATCATTCGCGCCTCTCCTGCGCCTCTTTAGCCTTAAACCCCCATTCATACCGAGGATTACTTTATCCTTTGGGTTTTTCACTCTTTCCCTTTTAGACCCCTTATCCCAGAAGCAAACGTTCCATCATTGTCGTTCCTTGAGGGCCCATTCCCTTCCTGCTATTACACCCCATAATCTCTGAAAATCCTTCCATTTATAAAAAGGTCACGATTATAGTAGACATTCTTTATTGTTCCCGCCCTGTTTACTCTGCCCCTTCTTCTTTGCCTACATTGCTCTTTCTGCTCTTCAATTACCACCTTTCTAGTTCATATAGCTTCTCACTTTCCCTCCCCCTTTTGGGAAGTTCCACTTTTTGAGTCTTTCTTTCTCTCTCCCTTGTTTAAAAGGGCCCAACTGTCATGGTCGTTTTCCGCTCTTTTTTTTTTTGACCATTTCCACTCTCATTTCATCCCTTTGCAGTGTACACAGTTTTTAATTTCTCTAGTTAAAGCCTCCCATTTAATCCTGAAGCCTAATAATTCTTATTAATTCCAAGGGATAATTGGACCGGGGATACTAAATAATTGTTACGAAACCCAGTAACAGGTTGAATGTAAAAGGGGCAGTCCTTTCTAGATTCACTGGAGATCTCTAAGCTTTTTAGAAATCGGTTTTTTTTAACAAATGGGGCCTGTCTGGGATGCTCTGATCCAAGGGGTTGGGAAATTGTCCAGTTTGGCCCTGAGTATTTAAACATTTTGAGTACTTTCCTAATCGATGACTTTGAGTTTTGCTTGACAACATTCCAGGGGGATTTGTACCGATGAGCTCTTTAACCCAAAGGGGGTTGAAAACTGTTTAGATTTAAATTTAAGACAACTACACTAAATTTCCTATTAGGATTATGTTTCCCAAAAACACTCTTTGAGTATAGTTTATTTCGGATTTGTCAAAGTGAAACAGTTAAAAGATACTCTTCTTTGTCTGATTAAGTACTTAAAAATTAGATGTGTTGGCGAGACCCAAAAATCTCGGGTGACATATAAAAGGAATTACACCACAGAAAATGTAGAGCGTTTAAATTAAAAATATATTGTTCCCCGCTCATACAGAGAGTCTGATTAATTAAGAACGAAAGCCAGTGTCACAATTTGGAAGTAGACTCTATTGATTACTTAGAAGAAAGAGCACTATGGAGAAGTGTCGAGCCTAGTGAAATTTTGTTCTCGCTCACACCCTTTCCCCCCTCACTGAACAATAGTACAGAGTTACTGGTTTTTTTTGACTCACCGATACAGTACCGTTTATACTAACTGATCACTTATCCTAGACCGATCTAGACTCTCTAGAGAGTGGGCAAAAGGGGCCCGACCTAAGAAACCCTCCAGACTCATTCTTGATTTCCCTTTCTCCTCCCATTACCCCCTGGGCCTATCTCCGGAACATTTTGGGGGTTTTTAAAGCCAATTATTTGCAGACTGCACAAAAAGAGGGACGAGGAAATTTTAAAGAAGAAGATTTCCGGGGAAAAATGTTTGTCTTGGAAGACAACAACTGATAGATCACAGGACACATTTAAATTTCAGAAAAGCTGCATCCCTGGTTCCTAAGTTTTTTTAAAATGACTTAAACACCCATTTTGATGTGTTTGAGAACCCGGGACGTGCTAGAACGGGCCCATAAGCACGGGTACCTTGTTGCACACAGCTTTGACAGGAAGAGCTCAAACTTTACTGCTGCTTTACCCTTTGCCAAGTACATTAGTTAGACACGTCAAACGAAAATTCTAGAGACAATAACTTTTTACCTGTAATTATCAAAACATTTCGTCGTTATGATGATGACAAATCAAAATTGTCGTGCTCGTGAGAAAAAAGTTGCATTGAAGAAAGGTGTAGGTCTGCCAAATGCAACAACTACGACAGCCTTTTTATTGTTACTTACAAAGAGTTTAACAACTGTATTCTGCGAATACAAAATATTGACGATCATACCACCTTTGGGTATTTTGGGAAAATGCACATTTCAGACAATTCAGATTTCTCACAAAATTGCACATAAAACATATAGAAACAAGTAAAATAAAAATTGTCCTAGAAGTTGGCAACTTAAAAACAGTGCTGATGCCTGCTACTGAAAATTCTTTTACCCCTACCAGGGGAAAATACAATTTGAATCTGTCCTGTGGCTAGAAGAAACTGATATCGAGAAGAAGAATTTAAAAAGTACTATTTCAAAGAAAAGGACTGCTAGAGGTATTTCTATAATTAGATAGAGATACGAGAAGCAGTCGTGCGGCTGGCGCCCCCAATCAATTATCCCTTCTGAGCAAAAAAGGCACCAAAAACCCAGTAATACCTCTGATCCTACTGTTTTTGATAATATTCTCAGAACGATGACTGCGCGAAAGTGTATCTGACGAAAAGATTAGTTCAGGATGGTCTTACTTTTTTGAGAGGTAAAGTAGGGTTTTACAAAAACACTAATGAGATAATTTCTTTTAGAGACCTGGGATTATCTCACGTTATTAAGAGAAGATGTACTGCCCTAATTGATTGATACCTATCGCAGATAGATTATTGTTAAAGCCTATGGGGGGCTTTATAGAAGTACCCTGCAAAAAGTTTACATTGAAAAGCCTTTATACGGTTATTTTTTTCAGTGGGTTTCCAGTGGTGTATTTCCCATCAGGTCAGGGGACTTGTTATAGTGAACGTATTTTTCATGCTGGATTGTAAAGAACCACTTGTATTGAAATACCACTGATATAATTATCCCTTGAACTTGTAGGATAAGCCTATTTTTTCCCCACGAAAATTACTAACTATGTAAAAGTACAACAAACACCTTTGTCTCCTGTTGGTTAGTGGATACAATGTTTTGGGCTTGAATATGTTTTTCAGTGCGCTCTGCCCCCGGGTCATTAACTTTGACCCCCCCCCTGTCGGATTAGTCAGGACACTTCTGACGTTAAATTTCTAATCATATTTTTTAATAAAGGGATCAGTTTTTTGATCATCACTGGAAAGACGATAGATAACATTCTGGGGGAACAAAGGATTTCGACAATTGTTGAAAATTATAATGGTGTACTTAGGGAGAAAAATGCATGTAATGTCAGCTGATATGTTTCCCCACAGTCAAGCACTTGTAGGTTACCAATTACACGTAACAACCCTTTGTTTTTGCTCACAATAGTCTCATTGGGGGCATTTGGGTGTCAAGAAGACACTCGAAAAACTGGAAAAAACATTTTTTTGGCCAAAGTGAGGAAACAGACTGATCATGTGTACTTGCCACTTTGGTAAAGTGCGGGCATGCCAGCACAAAACCCCTCCACCTACACCTTCACTGGTTCACTAATAGAAAATTTCAGTTCATCGGGGCAGAATTGTTCAATTTGTTAAAAAGGGTTGAAATTTCTGTTTTCCTCTCTCCGTGTTGAAAGTCCTAATTTTTAATCTTCCCCCCTTTTTACATAAGATGCGGTGGATTCAAGCCTAAAAACTTAAAGGAAATCCCAAATTTTGCCATTGGGTGGGGCCCCTTTCCCTCCCCCGGAATACTGGGTGCATGTTTCGTTTCCTAAAAATCGAAGTGTAACTTCCCCTAAAAGTGTTTACCAATGCCAACTTGCCTGTTCAGTAGACGTGGAATACTACATTCTTGGTTTTAAGGGGTGGGAAACTTCCACTAGAGAATGCCAGTAGGGTGACAGCCAAAATTTAAGTGATTAACTTTAAAAAAGTTGGGGTTACAGTTTTTCCACAAGGGCGCATCAGAACCCAAACAACCTTCGAGGGAAACCCGAAACAGCCTTTAATGGTAACTGGGATGGGGCCATCCATCTACCACAGCCAGATCTGAGACGAACCTCTGCAAAGGTGCAAGAAACCCCACCTCACTGCAAAAAATTCGGGTGATACCAGAATGCCATCACACACACCAGCTGTGGAGGAGCTAGCCATCCCTGCTAGCACATATGGAACTACTGGTCTGCCACTACAGATACCTATGGCTACACCTGAATATTGGGATGATTTTGTCATTTCTCCCAATACACACAACTACAACAGTCAGACGGACACCACACAGGTACCTCCCTGGAAATTGGAGATGAGTCAGATGCACAGGACCTACCTGCAATGAATGATGAAACAGAGAACACTAATGTAACCAGGGTACCTGTTAAGGTGATGGGTTTAAAGGAAGCACTAACCCAGAAGTGCCATCCTCCAGAGAGGCTTTGGGATTCGCCTGACCTTCCTCATATTATAACAAATTTCCCCGAAAAAAATTGAGCATCTTTAACAGATCCTGACAAGTTTAATAAATATATGTAATCAGGGTGATGCTCTTGAGCTGGTGATGATGTCAAAAGTGCAAAAAAACAATCCTCCGTTTAGCTTCCAGCAATTTGTGAGAAAGAAGCCCATAACTCTTGCCTTCAAAGACTTGCCTTATAACTGGCTGCCAAAATGCCGAAAAATGCATAAAAATAAAGGTTCTGAAGATAAAGACGTACAAACTATGCTATTTGCTCTTAAGTGTCTGCACACTGCCCGTCAAAGCATAAATGTTTTACCATCTAATGAGCCCAAAAGATTGGGAATAACTCAATACAATGGATACATTACAAATCTTTTTATGGAACATTGCTTCCATCAGGAAGCGGGTTTCCCGACTTACATCATATTATGCAACCAAGAATATTGATGTCATCTGTTTGCAGGAATGTAGATTGAAAGATGGAGCACCTCCACCAAACTTGAATGGATATCAGCTTATTTAAACCCAAGGTCAACCAACTGTTGTGTGATGTAGTCAGAAAGAACTTGCCACATTCACTCCTTTCCTGCAGAGTCGAGTTAACATGCAGTATCATGGTGTCAAAGTATATGCAGGCGATTTTTCCATAAACATTTTTAACTCTATGCCCCCAGCGAACCAGCTTCGACCTGATGCTTTACCAGATCGCATCAATAGTGAACCTAACCCTCATTCTTGGAGATTTTAATGCCAGACATAAGAATATTGGTTGGTCTTTACAAACACCAATGGAACTAAACTAGTGAGATTGCTGAATGAGCATGAAATGTTCAATTGTGGGGACTACTGAGCCTACTCACATATAAGGTGGCATACTAGATCTGTGTCTTGGATTTAATACATCATATACGATGCATGACTCTGTCATAGTTGATGATCTTCTATCTGATCACTTCCCAAGACTAACAACTGTCAATCTTGATCACATCTCCAGCAATCAAGGAGCTAAATACAGAAGGAGGAAAATTATTCTCAAACCAGAACACAGAGACAACTTTATTAACCACTTGGATCAATGGGATAAGAATTACGAGCCCATTGGCACACAAAAATTTAATGATGATTTAATTACCCCTATTGAGAGTGTTCTCACAGATCAAGTGGGCAGGAAAGGAAAAAAAGACCCTCCACTATAAATAACAATAAAAAAACCCAAAGTAATACTATAATGATCCACAGCTGCGGGAATCTAACACATGCAGCTAGGAGGATTGGGAAAGCATACCGGTGAATGTAGAACCCAGACCTGCTCAGAACGTTCCAAGCTGCACTAACAAATGCAAGGAATAGAAAGGAAGAACTTAGGCAACAGGAATGGGAAACAGTTGTTAGTGGATTAAATAGGTCCACCCCTTTGAGTTTGGCTTGGAAAGGTATAAATAAAATAACCAGGAAAAAGACTGGCAATGTTGCTCATCCCTTTCCTCTTGAAAAAACAAATGACCTCATAAATGACTGGTCCAAAACATCCAGGCATGAAAGCCTTCCATCTCATATTAGAAAAAATTTAGAGAGTACTTCTGAAGAAATGTTGAAACTGATTAATTTTATGAGCCAAAATATTGATGAGAGTGATTGCCTCTTTACCGAGTATGAATTAGATAATGCATTAACCAAAGGTCGATCAACTGCTCCTGGAGAGGATGGTATAACCTATGATATTCTCAGAACTCTAAGGCACGTGCCTGATAACCCTTTGTTGGCACTGTATAATCTCAGTTACATTGAGGGCGTTCTTCCTACTTCCTGACCAATAGTCTCATTGTGCCTATCCCTAAGCCCCAACAGCCTGATACATTTAGGGCCGATCTCCTTAACAGTTGTCTTTGCAAAACTTTGAAAGAATGATGCTTAACAGACTGTACTACAGAATCAGACATCAACTTTCCCCCTACCTCTATGGGTTCATGAAAGGTAAAAGTGTGCAGAACTGTATTTCCACCTTTCTCACTGCACACACCTCTACTATTTTTACCACTTTTCTTGATCTAAAATCTGCATTTGATATTGCAAACAGAACCGTTATACTACATGAACTAGCCAAAATGAATATTGGTGGTAGCTTACTCTGCTGGATAATAGGATACCTGTCAGAGTATCCTCTGTCCTTTACCAAGGCTTCAGAAGTGATTCTAAAGAAATGTCTTTAGGTACACCGCAGGGAGGAGTTCTTAGTCCCATGCTATTTAATATTCTGATTAATGCTCTCCTAAATGCTCTACCTGCCTCACCTAAACATATAGCTATAAGCTATGCTGATGATATCATGATCCATACAACAGGGCATAAGAAGATGAATACCATTCTTAATGAAGTTCAAGCAATTTGTAATCGACTAGGCCTCATAATATCTTCCTCTAAAACAAAGATATTAACAAGCAAACGACATCCCCCCACCCATCTATTTGCAGGTTGAAATCATTAGCTACGTTAAAACTTACAGATATCTTGGTGTAGATGTACCCTTTAACAAATCCACTATACCACAACTAAACAAGAAATGTAAAGCTAGGCTAAATGCTCTCAAAGCTGTTGCTGGCTACAATCCCAACTAATGTGCTTATGTGAGAATCGTGAGAATGATTACATAGCCTATGTTAGGTCCTTAATTGATATGCTGCTCCCATGTTGATATTAGCTAGAGAAAGTTCCCTCCGACCCTTGGAGTTAATGCAAAATGAAGCTCTCAGGATCATTCTTGGCTGTCCCAGATCTACAAAAGTTCTTAACATGAGGAAGGGAGCTTGGTATTTCTAGTATCAGTGATAGGATTGTTGAAATTAACACTGTACTCGGTATTAGAATGTTGAGAAACGAACCAGACACTGTCACAGTGAATCTTACCAAGTGTCTAGAGGTAAATACACACAGATCTAAATGGATTGTGAAAACGTGCAATTGCATAAGTTTTTATAACCTGCATGAACTGTATCACTGTAGGCAACAAGAGCATTTCACCCCTCCATGAGTGTGTTAATTTTTATCACTACCTACAAGTCCCTCCCCCAAAAAGCTCATTTCTGTAATCCCTTCCTTTAAAACTTTGTTAGAGCAACTGCTCAAGAAGAAAT
>NW_026506508.1:0-22569 GCF_026875155.1 Cherax quadricarinatus
CTTTGGGCCCTTTTGGGGGGGTTACACTGGAAAAAGGGCCCACGCTTTTTAAAAAAGGGTTTAAACCCAGTTATTGGGGAAATTGCAGAGCCCACGCTTTAGAGATAAAAAGGTTGTCTTAAATTCCCTTGGCTGGTCTGATTCCTGATGAAATTGACCCTTTTTTTTTTGGTGAAAACCCTTTGTCCCATTTTAAAAAAGAAGGATGGAGGAATTGGGCCCAATTGCAGTAGGCAAAACGTTACCCCGGGCCTCGTTTTCCAAAGCTGCTGCCCAAAAAGTATTCGTGCACAGGCCCCAGGGATGCTTAAACCCAAAACCAGCTTGGCTTTGGGGTCTCTCAAGGAAGTGAAGCAGCGGTTAAAGCAAAAAGGGGCGTATATCAACAACCGGGCCTGGGGGACAATGCGGTGGTAAATTTAAAATTTCAAGAATGCGTTAAATCTCCTAAAAAGGGAAAAGGTGGAAATTACCCAGCAGTCCCAAGAACTTTTCCCCTTGGTCTTTTCCCCTTTTGTTTCGGATGGGTATAGCAAGGAATAATCCCTTCTCTTTGGAGAGCATGAAATCACATTTTCGGGGGGTTTGCCCAATAAGGAGATCCTCCGCACCATTTCTCTTCTGTATGATTTAGGGAAATCACAGTCGGGACTGACCAGCGAGCTAAACATCGGGTTTTCAGATGATGGCCCCACTAGAAAGGTAAAAAAGAATCCCCCCTTTACTGACCTTCCCCAGGTAATGACACGGGGAACGGGAAAATGGGTCTCACCCTGAATCCACCCCAAATGTGAAATCATCTCAGTCGTAAACAAATGAAAAATGCGTGGACAAAACTACCGGGGACCCGGGAGTCATTCCCCCCAACAAATAGTGTTTTTGCTAGGAGCACCTCGGGGAAAGGGCAATGCCATTGACACAATTTTTCAGGAAAAAAATTTGGGAAGAGTTAAGGAGAATGGAACAACGAATAGGAAATTCTGGACACCCACTGCCTTGTACCTTTACAAAGTGCTTTAATTTCTCCCCCGGTTGACATTTTTCCCAAAGATGGGAAACCTTCTTAAAAATAACCCTATATTTGCACGAATAGGGACGTATTCTGAGGCAGTTTTTTACGAAATTTATTTAAACCCTTACTCTAAAAGGGACGGGCAGGGGAAACCCAAAGTTTTAAAACTTCCAGTCAGACTAGGGGGGCATTGGTGCCCAACAATAATCCAGTTGCTTTTACTTTTTTTCCCTGTCCTGGGTGTATTGCTCAGGAAAACTTGAAAGAAAGCGATTCTCCGGGAAAAATTTAGGGAAAAAATTGGAGCCCAGGCCCAAAAAATTTCATTGAGGGAAAGCAATGATCGGGGATAATCAAAACGGTCTGAAACCAAAACCTGCCCCCCCCAAAAAAAAACCAACAATGGGCATTTGGATGGCCCCAAAAGTGGAAAATATTGCCTAAAACAATGCTTCAGAGTGTTGTCGGGGAAAGGTTGGGCCCCGCCTCCTGGCAGTGAGGCCCTCTGCGGGGGAAATTTTCTTTTTGGCTTTTCCCCAAACTCCACCCTTGGCCCCACGTCTCGCCCCAACAGCCACCCGATGGGGTGTTCCCCTTCGCCCTTGCCCCTATTTCGCCAAAACACGGTGAATTTGGGCAGTGAAGAGCAGACCGATTCGGGGTACCATGGTCTTTTGTCCCGAAAATCCGGGGGAAAAGATTGAAAGACATGAGGAGGTTAAAAACCATTATAAAAAAGGACCCCTCACAACACCCTGGATGGCCAGCAGAAAGGGAGCCCCCCCAAAAAAAATTTATGCAGATTTTGTTTCCAGCCAGAAGCGCCCAGATGGTACCCACCCTTCAAGCCGGACAGTGGGAAAAGCAGGTGGTGTGGGACTATAATGTGCATCTCCCTTGGTGATACCTATCCCCAATACCCCGGGGGAAGGGGGGGGCAGCTGCCGGTTTCCCGGGGAAAGCCCCAAAAGGGTTTAAAAAATAGGGAAAAATTGCCCATCATTAAAAGTTTGTCCCCTAGGTCAGAGCCCCTTTGGCTAAGGGGGGAAAAAGAGTGTTTTTTCCTTTTTTCCTTAAAGGAGGGGGGAAAAAAAAAAAAATTCCTCGGGAAAACTGGGGGATCCCAGGGCAGCTAATTTTCTTTTCCCAGGGCCCCGTGCGGTGTTAAAAGGGGGAAAATGCCTGCTGTATTTTGGGCCCCACGCCCAGCTTGAGGAGCTGGATGAGATTTTCCCCTTATAATGGGGTTGTTACACAGTAACAAACATGTACTGTTTATGCCACCTTTATATCAAAAAGGGGTATCTCTTAAATCTTTGTACCTTTTAAAGGGAAATAAAATATTCCTTTTTGAAAAAAAAAAATTATAAATAAAAAGGGATGGGGTGTTGGGGGAAGGGGAAAATTTTTTTCCAAACGGCTTCAGGAAGAAATTCAAATATTCTTCCTTGACCCCAATTTTACCCATTTTTTCCGAGGTTGGGTCCCAAAATTTTACACAGGGTGGCCCCCCATCTATTTGTAAATTTTATATTATATATATATATAAAATAAAAATTTTATATATATATATATATATAAAATTATATATATATATATATATTATTTTTTTTATTAAAACACGGGATTCCCCCCAAGGGCAGGAGGGCCCCGAAAAAAGAAAAACTTTCATCATAATTCCTCCACCCCACTGTCTTGCCAAAAGGGGTTGCTTTAAAACAAAGCTCTAAAATTGAAACAGTAAAACTCCAACTTCAGATTTGCAGGCACTGTTATTTTCCCAATTTTCCGGGAATAAGTCCGGCCTCCCGGGTTTTCCCCTAAATCCCTTCATAAATGTTACTTTGCTCAACTCCAACAGCACTTTAAAGTTTTTAAAAACCCCATTCGTCCCCTTTTCCCCCTTTTCAAAAAAGTCATGCACGCTTGCGGAAAAAAAAACCCCCCTCGCAAAACCCCCAAAAACCCCCTTTTCCCCCCTTCCCCCCCAACCCCTTCCTTGGCCAAACCCCTACCCCTCTTTCCACCCCCAAACAGTTTTTACTTCAAAGGTCATTCTGTTTTTTTTTTCCATTCTCTCTCATTTTGAACCCCTCAGCAACCTCCCCCTAGCCCTCTGGAGTTTTTGTTTTGGTAATCCGTCCCTCCCCCTTTTTTTCCCAAACTATAAATTCTTGATTATATTCACACCACAAAATTACCCTAAAGCTTGAATCTCACTGCCCCACCCTTTCTCTTTTTGCAAATTTCCCACCATGCTTACCCCATATAAGAGCATTAGTATAATGTTTCCACAGACAAAGTTTTTTGTCTCAAAAGACTCCTAAGTGCCCATCCCCTTTTTTTCCCCTCATAAATTTCTATGATTCACCTAATTCTTACGGACCCATCTGCGGAAACTTTCCACTCCCAAATATAGAATACATTACCTCCTCCTTTACTCTCTCCCCCCAATTGATATAATCTTTATCACCTGATTTTTTTTGTTACCCTCATCATTTTACTTTTTCCCTTATATTCACTTTTAATTTCTTCTTTTATATCCCCTCCCAAAATTTTTCCCCCAACCTCTGCAATTCTTTTCAAAAAATCACCAGAAGCACAGGTCATCAGCAAAGAACTGGACAACCCCAATTTTGTGTTAGATTTTTTCCCTTTTAAAACCCACCCTCTTGCTAACACCCCCCAATTCATTTCCCCCTTAAAACCTCATCTATAAATATAAAAAAAAACCCACGGGGGCATCACACTTTCTTGATAAGGCCTAATTTTACTGGGAAAAAAATCCCCCTCTTTTTACATACTCAAACCCCGGGACCCTCACTACCCTTTTTAAAAACTCTTAAAAGGGCTTTCGGGAAAACCCAAACCTCCTACCCAATACACCTGCAACATCTCCCAACATTGCCCCCTACCCACCCTGCCCATAGCCTTTTCCAAATCCATAAATGCCCCCAAAAAAAACCCTCTTTACCCTTATCTAAATACGTTCATTACATGTTTCATGTAAACACTTGGTTACACTCCCCCCCTCTCTCTTTTTTTAAAAACAGGGTTTGACAAGGTTAGGTTAAGGTTCCTAGCTTTATTGGCAAGCTATTTACATTTTTAAGGATTCCAAACTTTTTTAAAAAAGTAAGAGCTGTTACCTACTCAGTCATTTGAAAGCGCATTATTGTTATGAAAATTTACAAGTGGGGTAAACGGATGAATTTGGGAAACCATCTGTGGGCCAGCATATTCACTGATAAAATGCCCTTTTTTTTGGTTAAAATCATAATGCTGTACGAATGTGTTCCAGATCGAGTCACCTGGGTAAATGATCTCAGATAAAGTGTGTTCTGGAGGGGGGTTTACAGCCGGGAGTGAATTTGGTTGCTTTTTGCCCATTTGGTGGTATAAAAACTTGCTTCACGCGGGCCCTCGAATTTGGACAAGTGTGGTACTTTGACAAATTGGCCTTGAAAAATAACGAAAGGGCCCAAACCCACATCCCCCCATTGAAGGTTTCGGGTGAAATGACAGATTTTCCAGGATTGGCCCAGGCGAAAAGATGGACCGTCTTGCTTTGTTTTCTACTTGTCAAGCAGTCACAGATTAAAGGGGGGAGCAAGCCAAACCAAGAAAGAGGAAAGATACTCAAGGTGGGCGTATTGTGCCTCGTACAGAATTTGAAACCCCTGCTGCCCAAACAAAATGCGAGTCGGCAAAAAGTGCTGAAAGTTCCGGGCCCTCCCCTTGTTTGCAAAAATTTAAAACGGGGGTTTTTCATGGTGGGTTTTGGGAAAGTCAAATTTCCCCCCCAAGGTTTAAAAATTTTTCCCCCAGGTCCCAACACCTTCCCATTCACCCTTTTATTTACTGCACCAGCTTTAAAAAAAAAAAATCATGGGCCTAGGGTTCATCATTTTTTGTTTTCTCAGGTGAAAAATGTTATTTTCCATCAATTTCCCCAAGTGAAAAAGCTCTCGGGGGGTGATTGGGGGAGTTTTAGAGCCTGGTTTTTCTTCTTTGGATAAGGAATGTCAGTTTTACATTTTCGTCTGCAATGCATGGGTTTCGGGGGTGAGATGAGGAAGGTCTTTGGGAAGTAGAAAATTCCATAAAAATTGGTCCCGGGAAACGCTTCCTTGGGGAAAATTTTGCCTCTCTTCTCTCTCTCTTTTCCTCCTCTCTTTTATTTTATATATATATTTATTATATAAAATATATATATATATATTTTTATATATATTTTTATAAAATATATATATTTTTTTAATAGGGAGGTTTACCACCTCTGGGAATTTTTAATGGGGCCCTCACCCAAAGAAGAAAATTTAAAAGTCCCTTTGGGAAAAACTAAAGGGTTCCCCCGGAGCGGTTTGAATATTTTTTCTACCACTCCCTGTATTTTTAAGCTACATGTAAAACCTTTTTTAAATTGACAAAAATACATTGATAGAAAACATTTTAAAATGAAAACATTGGTTTCCCAAAATTTAAAAGGGTTTTGAATTCCCCCTTAAACTCCCCCCGAAGCTGGACGCGAGCCCCGTATTTCAGCATGCTTTTTCCCCCCGGATGGGCCCCGGGGGGTTGGGGGGCGCTGGAACATGAAAATGGGGGGCCTTGGGGGCCCTTTTTGGTTTACGATGGTCTGGGGAAACCCCAAATTCTTTAAGGAAGGGGTTTTTGGCATGTTTTCCCCTGAAACCCAAAGGGCTTGATCCCACGGGAAAAAAAAACTGATATTGGGTTTGGGTCATGTCCCTGTACTTGACGATCTTGTACTTCCCCCCTGTGGTCAGCGCTCCTCCCCGTCGCCCCACACTGTGTGGTATAAGGGGTCCGCCCCGTTGTGGACCCCAAAAAGGGATTATCCCATGCTAAAGAGCTTGTCCCTTTTTTTTAAGGATAGATGGTGATTCCCCTCGGGCGGTTTGCTTTGGGTTTTTGGTTTTTTGTTGGCTGCTAGTGATCGGGGGGCCCTTCAGCTGGGGATCCGCTGTAGCAAAGGGGTTTTCTTTATGATGTCGTTGACCCAAAGGGGTTTGCAGCTAGCCCCTTGGGATTGGAACGTTAAGAACATGTAACCCCAAATTTTTCAGCCCTTTCCCATCGCCGCAAATACACGTATTTCCCTGTATTTTTGCAGGGATTTTTATATATATATAATTTTATTTTAATATATTTATATATATATATTTATAATATTATATATATATATATATATATTTATTTTTTTTTTTATATTATATATATATATTTATTTTTTTATATGTTGTGTGTGTTTTGGGGTGTGGTGTGTGTGTGTGTGTGTTTTGTTTTGTGTGTGTGTGTGTGTGTGTGTGTGTGTGTTTTGTGTGTGTGTGGGGGTTAAAAGCAGGTGGGGATATTGTTTTGGAGTGGTTGGTGCAATTATTTTTAAAAAATGTTTTGGGAAGAGGGGTAAGGTACCCAGGGAAATTTGGGAAGAGGGATGCATAGTTTCCCTTTTTTTAAAGGGAAAGGGGACAAAAAAAGAGTGCAAAATTTTTTGGGGGATAAGTCTGTTGAGTATACCCGGTAAAATTTTTATGGTAGAGTTTTTATTGAAAGAATTAAGAGTTAAGGACGGGGGAATTTGGATGAAAATGAACAAGGGGGCTTTTTAAAGGAAAAGGGAGGGGGGGTGTGGAAACCCGGTGTTTACAAATGAAAAATTTTAAGTGAAACGTTTTTTAGTAAGGCTAAAGGGGTTTTTTTGGTTTTTGGATTTGGAAAAAAGGGGTAAGACAATGTGGGAGATGGGTTTCAGGTGTATGGTGAAAGGGGGTAGGTTTCTGAAAACAGTGAAAAGGGTTTTTTTCGAGGGGTAGTGAGGTTAGGTTAGAGTATGTAGGAAAGGGGAAAATTATTTCCCAGTAAAAATAGGCCCTTTGACAAGGATGTGTGATGTCACCGTGGGGGTTTAATTTATTTTTAGATGGGGTTTTTTAAGAGAAGTAAATGCGAAGGTTTTTGGCAAGAAGCGTGGATTTAAAAAGAGAAAGAATTACAAATAAAAATTGGAGTTGGGACAGTTTTCCCTTTGCTGATGCCTGTTTCTCTTGGGAGTTTGAAGGGGAAGTTTCAGAGGGGGTTTGGGGGATGAATTTTGGGAAGGTAATTTCAAAAAAAAGAAAATTTAAAAGGGGAAAACAGGGAAGAGTAAGGTTATAGGATAACAAAAAAAATTTTGGGATGAAAGATTTGGTATCAGATTTGGGGGAGAAAAGGGTTTGGGGGAGGTGAAAAGTTTTGAAAATTTGGGGGGGAAAGTGTCAGCGGATGGGGTTATGAAAGATTTAGGTGAATCACAGAATTGATGAATGGAAAAAAGGGGTGAGCGGGGTTTTCCTTTGGAGTCCCGTGGAGACAAAGAACTTGTCCCTTTGGGGGCAAAGAGGGGGGTTTTATGAGAGTTTAGGGTTTACCAAAGTTTTTATTAAAGGGTGAAATTTGGGGGATGAAAGTTTTCGGAGGGAAGGCTGGAAAGGGAGTGGGATGTCATGTCTGGGGCAATGGGGTGGTGGAATTAAAAGCAGAGAATTCGTAGTTTGGAAGTTAGGAGGAGGTGCGGGGGTTACCAAAATGTTTTCCCGGGGGGTGAGGAAGGGTTGTCGAGGTTTGGGTTTGGGGCATGTAGAGAGAAAAGGAGCGAAACAGAATGACTTCAAGAGCGTATCAGTCTGTAGGGGGGAAGGAAGGCGGGGTTTATAGGGGTGGCCTTTGGAAAGGTTTTGGGGGGGGGGGTTTTAAAAGGCGGTTTTGTGTGCGAGGGGCTTGGGGCTTCCCGCAGGTTTTGCGTGAGGGGTGTTTTATTGGGGTTTAATGGAGACAAATGGGTTTTTAAAAAATTGGGGTGCTGTTGGGTTTGAGCAAAGTAACATTTTTGAAGGGGTTCAGGGGAAAAACCGGGGAGGCCGGATTTTTGGGGCCCGGAGTTTGGGGAAAATTTCAGTATCTGCCCCTCTGAAGGAGGGGGGTTTAAAGTTGCAGTTTAAAAAAATGAGTTTTAAAGCACCCCTTTTGGCAAGACAGTGATGGAGTGAATGATAAGAAAGTTTTTCTTTTTTGGGCCACCTGCCTTGGTGGGAAATTTTTCTGGAAGTGTTTTTAAAAAAAAAAAATAAAAAATATATTATATACACAAAAATATATATTTTTTTCATGCCTAATAAGTTAAATTTGCCGAATAGACCCCTGTCATATTTAACAACAACAACAACAACAAAACCCAAAAATATAAAAATAAAAATAAAATAAAAATAATAATAATAATAATTTAAAAATAATAAAAATATTCTTTATTTTTACAAGTACATGGGTACAATTTATGCGGCCTAGCTGGGAAAAAAAGTATAGGGGAAACCCCCTTTTTAGCAGGCATTTCTGGCAAAAATTTGGTTAATTTTTTTTCCCCCGGGTTGGAGAATACAAAGGACCTCATCTTCACTTTAATATAAAAGATTGATACGAAATGTCACCATTTTCAAAAGCAATATACTCGGATCGCAACATAATCGGGGGGTTCAGACTGTTGCGCGGAGCCCAGACCGACAAAATGGGGGTCGTAAAGTGGGGGCCCTTTACCCAAAATTTAGTTCAATTTAAAAGAGCATAAAATGGGGCCAAGTAAGCCAAGTACTAAATGATTTAAGCTGGGAAGAAAAGACCAAGCAAACACAGACCAAATTATGCCCAGAAAAAAGATTAATCTGTGGAAATATTTTATGCTTCCCAAAGGGTTTTTCCTTTTTTAAGGGAAAAAAGGGGGAGTTGAAGTAATTTAAATAGGGAAAAAAAACAGGCGCTCCCCCCTTTTCAGGGACGGGGAAAAAAATAACCCGAGGGCCCAAAAGAGGGCCAATATTTTCTGCAATGCGTAGGGGGTTTGGTCGGAAAAAAGCAAAAATCGAAACCCTTTAAGGGTAAAGGGGAAACTTATAGGAGTCAGGAAACGCGGGAAGGGTAAAAACCCTAAATGAAAACGAAAGAATCCCCAAATATTTTTTTTTCTTATGCCAAAAACAAAGTCGAGAACAAAAATCCCGTATTGGGCCCTTTCTTAAACAAGATGGGTTCCCACAAGATGACAAACAAGGAAAAAGAGTGGTTATCAAGTCCAATTGATCTTTTTAGCAAGCCTAACCCGATGAGAGTCGAAGTCTAAAAAATTTTTTATTTAGGAGCCACCAAAAATTTGGAAAAAAACAAGCCCATCTGATGGGTTTTCCCGACACCAAAAGACTTCAAACAGGCGATTCCCAAAGGGCATGCCCCTGCAATTGCCCCAGGGTTTAGACTATGGAACTCCCTGTTCATCAAAAACTGCAAGGCCCCCTATCACGTGTTTTAAAATCCATGGAGGGGGGGAGCATGGACACGGGGGTGTCCCACAGTTATTAAAAACAACAGATTTAGCCCCTCCACCCCAAAAGGGGGGCAGAAAAAAACCCCCCAAAAACAAAAGGGCTACAGACCCAAGCTTTAAAAACCCTCCCAAAATCATAAAAAATCTTTGAAAAAATTTTAAGAAGCAAGATTGCCACCCTTAGATCCCCCCTTTAGTTAAAACAACCCAGGGCAAAATTTGGGTTTTGAGCGGGGGCGTCCTGTTGTCCCCCCCCATGGACCCCTACGACAAGGGCCCAGATGCCCCCTAGAAGGGCAAAAGAAAAGCCCGGTGTAATATAAAGCCCTTTCCCAAAAGCCTTCGACAAATGTGACCATGGTGTAATTACACACAAAATGCATGCCAAGGGAATAACAGGAAAAGTGGCAGGTGGATCTATAAACTTCCTCCTCAACAAATATAACACAAGAGTAGTAGTAAACAGAGTCAAGTCTGAGGCGGCTACCGGTGAAAAGCTCTGTTCCACAAGGCAACAGTAACTCACTCCCATCTTGTTCCTCATTCTCATATCTGACATAAACAAGTAATAAGGCCCACGCACCGTGTCTTCCTTTGCATATGACACCCGAATCTTCTGTCATGACAGTGTCTTCCATTGCAAGACACTGCAAGGCTCCAGCGGGACATCAACCAAATCTTTCCAGTGGCTGCAGAAAAACAATATGAAGTTCAACGATGAGAAATTCAATTACTCCGATAGGTAAACACGAGGAAATTAAAATCTTCATCAAGTACAAAAAACAAATTCCAGCCACACAATAGAGCGAAAACTAACGTGAAAACCTGGGAGTGATTAATGTTCGGAGACTCAACCTTCAAGGACCATAACATTGTATCAATCGCATCTGCTATAAAAAATGACAGGAATGAATAATGAAACCTTCATAACTAGGTATGCCACCCATTGATGAACACTCTTCAGTCGCTTATTTATCTATGCTGGAAATATTTCCTGCACACTAACAGCACCTTTCAAGCAGGTGAAATTGCTGACCTAGAAAATGTACAGAGAACCTTCACCGGCGCGAATAACGGAGATAATGCACCCCAATTACTGGGAGCGCTTAAAGTTCCTGAACCTGTACTCCCTGGAACGCAGGCGGGAAAGGTACATGATTATATCACCTGGAAAATCCTAGAGGGCTATACCAAACTTAACACTAACGAAAACCACTCTCTCTGAAAGCAAAGACTCGGCAGACAATGCAACATCCCCCAATGAAAAGAAGGGTGTTACTAGCACGCTAAGAGACAACACCAATAAGTGCAGGGGCCCAAGACTGTTCAAAACTGCTCCCAGCATACATAAGAGGGATACCCATAGACCCCCCTGGCTGTCTCAAGCAGGCACCAGTCGGTACCTGACCAGCCGGGCTGGTGGCTCGTACATTGGATTGCGGCAGCCACAGTAACAGCCTGGTTGATCAGGCCCTGTTCACCATAGGCCTGTCACAGATCGGTCGCGGGGGCGTTGACCCCCGGAACACTCCTCCAGGTAAACTCCAGATGCAACCCACAACCATCAGTTTAACACTATATTACTGCTAGGTTTTACAGGGACAGAGGTGTCGTTAAAGAAACAACGCCCAATGTTTCCACCATAACCGGGATGCGAACCAAGGACTACAATGTGGTGAGCTCAGTGCTCTAAAAACAACTGAGCATACGGGACAGACCATACAAACAGTACTATATATAGCCTTGTTATTTTATAATAATATTATAACCAATGTAAGTTTATTTGGATGGTTGGGTGTGTCCCCCAGTGACCTGCCTCTGATTTCATATTCTGCGCATGCCTTTGTGGCTGGCAGCGGCGGGTCATCATGTGACAAGACCCACGCAGGAAACACTTGTCCTGTTTCCTGACAAATCTTACCTAACCCTGTGCTGGAGGTCACTGACAGCAGGCTAACCAACCAGGAGACTGCTGCGCAGAATCAATATACATTCCTACAGTATACACTACCAGAGCAAGACTATGTATTATTCCTACCTCAATCACTCTCCAGTCAAGTCACAACAAAATTGGTGACAGTGCTGAGCAAATTCTTATTGAATTCTTGATTTTGTGAGGATGTTGCATGTGAGTCTGGTGTGTGGAGAGACGCCCTGCGGGGACCCAGTCGGCTCCGCTCCTGTTCTTCCTTCTTTACTATGCTTCTCATTGCAACCCAGCTGCCTTGCATCCTTCTCTCTCTCATCCTCCTAACGTTCGTCTGCTGTGTGTCAAGCTTGCAATTGACTGTTTGTGAGTCATTTCTAGTCATTTTTATTAGTTTCCTACAACAGTTTATATGTAATCACAAGCCAGGAGTATTTTCAAGGCAGCCTGCCTGCCTATACTTACTTGTCTTCCCATGTTTATTCTAATACTTACCTGCATTGTTTAATTCGATGGTCTTTGTGACACATTGGTTCGTGTGGCATATTCAAAGTCAGACGATTACTTTTTGAAGGACAGTGTGGATTTTTTTTTTCATATTTCCTAAATGTAGCAAACATGTAAATAAATAATATAATAATTGCATATTAAAATGTGATGCTATTTAGACTCCTTCGAGAAATTTCGAGGGACGGGGTGAGAACAGCCAATAGGATTGCCCAGGGGGACGCCCATTTCTAAATTGTGGACACTGTTTGTAGTGGGAAATTCCTGCTAATAACCGGCATCATCGAGGCCTAATGGGGTGTTTTCGGGCCTGAATTTTGTATTAGGAGCCCATATTAATGTCCCCTGCTGAGAAATGGGACAAAGGAAATTTGCGGGACCGTTCCGTCAAGAATTGTGTGGGAGGACGGGACAATAGAGGAACAACAATTCTTCCTAGGACACGCCCTCAGCTAAGTGACGCCTCCTCATAATGTACAGTAGTTTTTGTGTTGGCCATCTTAAATTTTCCAAGCTGCCACGGTAAGGTTAGGGTGGTGTTTCCATCAGCTTGTAATAAAAAAGTTCTTTTTCTAACAACACTATTGTGTTAAGAGGAATATTTTTTTTTGTAACCAGCGTGCCTAATCCATACAGTCTATACAACTTTAATTACCCCAGAGTAGCTGTTTAATATTATAATTATTAAATTTTTAAAGGTCAGGTCTATTTTTTTGTGAGGTGGGGAAGAATTGGGCAGTAGAAGGAGTTGCAGTCAGCGACATTACTGTGACTATGTCCCACTTAAACCTCACCCCAAATTAACTTGCAGGCAATGCCCTACAGTGATTGACCTCAATAAAAAATAAGAATAATAATATAATAATAATAATAATAATAATAAAATTGGTAGGAGAGGTGCAGCAGACATAGGTGGTGTCACATTTTTCAACGTGGAATAGTCGTGCCCAAGAATTAGGCAAGTTGAAGAATTCCCAAGCATTAAGATCCCAGAAGTTGCATGTCTGACAGGTTTGTAGATGAATGGGTTCAGAGAACCGACATAATGGATAAATTAGACACATGTGCAAAACTCTTGGGTATCTTTATTGAGAAACGTATTCCCACTCAGTGGCTGTCATCATCCATACAAAGGGAGAATCTGAAGAACATGAGGAGAATGAGTAATCAGTCCCTCACCTTGATTCGATGTGTTCAGTACCATCAATCTTGAATAAATACGGCAATACGTGCGGAAAGGAGCTTATAAATCCGTTTGGTAATGAGAGGTGCAGCAGTCATAGGTGGTTGTCACATTAGTTCAACGGGAAGTAGGTCGTGCCCACATTGAACAAATATGACACCACCTACGACTGCATGCACCTCTCCTGCCTACGTTATAACGGAACTGTGACCACATCGACTCAAGGTGAGGGACTGATTACCCATTCTCCTCTTGTTTGGTTGTTTCTTCAAGATTCCTCCTTTGTATGGACTGATGACGCCACTGTGTTGCAAACGTTTCCTCCCCCCAATAAAGATACCCAAGAGATGCACATGTTCTGAATTTTATCAACATGTCGGTTCTCTGAAACATTCATCACAAACTGTCAGACACTGCAACTTCCTGGGATCTTAATACTTGGGAATCTTCACTTGCCTAATTTCTTTGGGCACGACCCTACTTCCACGTTGGATAATAATAATAATAATAATAATAATAATATAATAATAATAATAATAATAAATAATTTTACACACACAGTATCTATCTTAGTCAAGGTTTTATTTGATCAGCTGTCTTAGATATTCCTTCGTCAGTTACCCTCTAAACAACTTGTCAATAATCAACAACTACGATCACTTATATTGCTGTGTGCATACCTGAATCGCTTTCAGAGTTTCTTATGCTAATATTAAAGTTAAAGGCCAATGTAAGGATTTATATGTGAGAATTTTGGCTGCAATCTATCTTTTCGCTACGAAAGCTCCTCTTGTCTGCTAACGTGTACTGCCATCTGATATAGTAACAAACAAACTTTTTTAGCTTTATTCTTGTCTCTCCCACTACGAATTTAGTTTATGATATAAATTGCATATCTTTGTGTTTATTTTCACTAGGCATATTATGAAGAGAGCAAAAATAATATAAGCTTGATAAAAGTCTCAGTAGATAGGTATCTGTGTACTTCAAGTATATCTCTGTGAGTCAGTTTACCTCAGTCTACTTCACTTTACTTCAGTTTATTCAGTTTATCTTAAATTTTCACTAATAGAAAGCCCTTTGTATGCCATTATTTTACATTAAACTATTATAATATATTTTCAAGTGCAGTTATATTTAAGTAAGATTTTCTTGCTCAAGTAACATTACTTTTAATAATTTTGAGTCAGTAATATATAAATCTCCATTAAAGTATTATAGGCTTGTATTGCTTGTGGTTCTAATGGATTTTCTTACCCACTTTAATAACACTAAATTTACTGTATATATATTTCTGAATGCAGTGTAATTTTCCCACTATTTTCTCAGTTTGAGTGAATTATCAACTCGGTGTAATATACTACTGGTGTGATCAACACTCAGTGCCAAGCATCAGTGATCAACACTCAGTGCCAAGCGTCAGTGATCAACACTCAGTGCCAAGCACCAGTGATCAACACTCAGTGCCAAGCGTCAGTGATCAACACTCAGTGCCAAGCACCAGTGATCAACACTCAGTGCCAAGCACCAGTGATCAACACTCAGTGCCAACGTCAGTGAGCAACACTCAGTGCCAAGCGTCAGTGATCAACACTCAGTATCAAGCGCCAGTGATCAACACTCAGTGCCAAGCATCAGTGATCAACACTCAGTGCAAGCATCATGATCAAACACTCAGTGCCAAGCATCCCATTATCAATTATAATGTTTGTTAACTGTTCATATTTATACAAGATGGTGTCAAGTAATCATTTAAGATCTTGCCTTAAATTCTGTAGTACAATTACACTAAATTTAAATGTAAACAAACATTGCATACAGTTTATTTCTGATAATTCTGCAGTATACTGTCAGTTTGTAACTTACTAATTCTTTGTAGGAAATTGTGAGATGCCCACTCTGGCAATCACTGGTTAATCAGACCCTGATCCACCATGAGGCCTGGTCTCACACTGGGCCGCGGGGCGTTGACCCCCGAAATCCTCTCCAGGTAAACTCCAGCTCATCAAAATCCCATTCGTTTTTGATGAGCAGTGCCACTCCTCCACCCCTCTGTTCCCGTTGTTTTTCTTCAGGATCTGATATCCCATTGGAAAGACGGCATCTGTTACCATTCCTGTGAGCTTGGTTTCTGTGAGAGCTATGATGTCGGTGATGCTGCTTTGATTCTTTCGTGTCACTCCTCCCACTTATTTGTTATTCCATCAGTATTGGTGTACCAACCTTCAGTTTTCCTCTCCAACACTGTTCTGGGGGTCTGTGGAGGTGGGGGACCTGCAGTGTGCTGTGGGATTCTACAGTATAACTGTGGGGTGAGGCTGTAAGTGTGGATTATGGGTTGTGTTGGATAGCGTGTTTTGGCTGTGGTTTTCTGAGGGTGGTTCTTGTCTTTCCCTGCCTGATTGTCCTCTGCTGACCATCCTTGTCTCTCTTCCTACCCCTTTTTTTTCGTTCTTCTCCTCGCTGATTCGTTTGTTCTTGTTCTGTCATGGCAAGGAAAACTCTCTTGATGCAAATGATTCCCTTTAGCTGGGGGTTTCATGCAGGATCTTGTTCTGCATGTTCTGTCTTGAAAATCATTTGACCACTAAATTTTTTCCCCTTAAAGAAACCCTCTATTCCAAAAAATTTTACTACTCAGTAAGTCCTCCTCTCCTATTTGATGATTTTTCAATCTCTTTTTTTTTCTTTCTCCTTTTTTTCATTGGGGTTCCTCTTTTCACCTCCTGAAGCCATGAGTAAACAATGATTCTCCCTCTCCCCCCTATTGCCTTTCTCTCGTTCTCGGGCCCCCTTTTGTCTGCCTTGTCCCCTTATTTTTTTCCTGAACTCGGGATGCTGGTTGTGTCTTGCAAGGGCCCCTTCCCCTTTTTTTACCTTTCCCCCCTCACTTACTACTATCCCGCCCCAACAGCTCCCCCCCCCTTCATTCCTCAACCTTGCTTGGGGGCTGATGGGGTTAAAAGGCCCACGTCCACCAGCGGGGCAAAGGGCGATAGGGCTAAGGCCGTACAGTCCTTCCTCAAATGGGGCCAAGCCCTTCCCTTCAAATGGGCCTTTCTCCTTCCTTTCCATGGGCTCCTCGTTTAATAGGGTGTACTGTTTCAGGTGCCATGTCTCCTTGGGTAATACCCTCTATTCTGGGGCCCATACCGGGCTTTGCACTTTAGATTGAAAAACCCTCATTTTTTTTCTTTTTTGCCTCCATCCTTTCCCATTTTCACAGAAAGTTCACCCACTTTGCTCCCCACTCTTTTTTCCACCCTTTACATTGCTCTTTCCCATCTTTCTTCCCCCCAGACCACTTCTTCTGATCCCCTAGCCTTCGATTTCCCCCCTTTTTAGCCCCCATTATTTTTTCAAGGGGTTTAGGTTTTGTACTGTTGGGGGTGTGCGTTTTGTTTTTTTTGTTTGTGTGTGTGTGTGTGCATTTTTGGGGGGGAATTGGGAAGGGGGGGGAATGGGGAGAGGGAGGGGGGGGACAGGGAGAGTGATGGGGAGGGGGGGGAAGAGGGGAAAATGGGGGGGAAGGGGAGAAAGGGGGGAAGGGGGGGAGGGAGGGGGAAGAGAGAAGAAGAAAAAAGAGAGAAGAGGGAGAAAAGGAGAAGAGAGAGAGGAGAGAGAGAGAGAGAGAGAGAGAGAGGGGGGAATGGGGAGAGAGAGGAGAAGAAAGGGGGAGAAAAGGAAAGACGAGTGAAAAGGGGAAGAGAAAAGAAAAAGAGAAGGGGAGAGAGAAGAGAGAGAGAAAAGGAGAAGAGAAAGAGAGAGAAAGAGAGAAGAGAGAAGAGAGAGAGAGAGAGAGAGAGACTGACTCAACTCGGGTAAATAACTGGGGAATTCTGTCATCAAAAAGGCCTCACAGATTAAAGCTAAAAACACTACCTTTGGGAACCAAAACACAACCCCCTTGCCCCCAAGAGGGAAAAGATCCTCTTTTCAGAAAAAAAGAAACCCTTTGGATCTGTTAATTCCCCTACACCTGACGCCCTCTGCGTGAGCACCACAGTACACTAAAACTGCACAGCCACTCTACCTACACGTGCGCACACCTGCCAACACTATTAAAATTTGGCAGCAGTGCTTCATGGGCTATGAGTAGGTTTTTTTCTCCACCAAGATTGGGGCGTTAATAATCGGGGAACTATCACTGCCCCTGAACACCTATGCATCAAATACGAACAGCAAAAACGCATCTGTCAGAACTGCCAGGGGGGGGTAGGGGAGGGAAGAGGTCGTGGGGGAGAGGAAGAATACGCCATCTCATTTCCACCAACACAGCCCCACGGAGAACCTGCGGAAAAAATCAGCACAACCAAAAGGGGGTGCAACAAATAATAGTCCACCCCCCAAACACCTAGGCAGTGCCTTGCGTCACGGAAGGGCACACCCACTAAAACTGCCTGCAATACCAGGGCAAACTCCCACAAGAAAGGACATTAGGGGGGCCCAGGTCAGAAGAAAAAGGAACTTGACAGACAAGACCACCTGTTAAAGGACCAGCAGGAACAAACCAGAGGATCTCTAAATTGGTGAACACCTCACACATCACCCACTCAACTACTCCTATCTCCCCCAGCAGGTGTATTGGCCTTTACAAGACCACAGATTACACCCTGCAGGACTCAGTACCCCTACCTCTCTCGAGGACAGGCACCTTCATCCTTACACACCCCCCAATCAACTACCACATCATGAAAGCCATTTCAGCATCCGTGGGCCCAAACTTTAGGGGTTAAATATAATTTGGAGACTCAACA
Organism: Cherax quadricarinatus; assembly: GCF_026875155.1. Classification (NCBI taxonomy): domain Eukaryota; kingdom Metazoa; phylum Arthropoda; class Malacostraca; order Decapoda; family Parastacidae; genus Cherax; species Cherax quadricarinatus. The sequence continues at coordinate 17,764 of NW_026506508.1, forward strand.
CAGGGAGTCACACTGTGACCCCCCGAATGATCCCGTTTTAAAAACATTTTTGGCGCGGACGACGCATTGTGGTTAAAGGGGTAAAAGCTCATTTGGGGCCTCGCCTCTTTCTGATCGCTTAGGCCCTCCCCCTTTCTCTCTTCTTCCTCTCTCTCCCTCTCTCTCTCCTCTCTCTCTGTCCCTAGCTTTGAAACCCTCGTTTTAAAGCTATGTATGGTTTCTGCCCCCAGCTACAAAAAATGAATTAAAAAGCATAGAATCTTCTGAATACTAAAAGGGTCTGCCCCTCTAACTGCCTGTATGGGGGTTATGTAAAAAGTATCAGTCCCGGGCCAAATTTTCCATTCATATTTAATAGTAGATTCAATAGGCTTCACATTAAACTGGGAGACATAACTAAAAAAATTAAAATTTAAGAAGTTTATTAATAAAGATAAAGTGCCGAGGGGGACATATTTAAGTAAATCAAAAGTAATCTCTTTAACAAAATAAAAAAGTTCCTACCTTCTCTCGTGTACAGCAGGGGGTGCTGAGGGGAAATCAATCTTATGGGTTTTTAAATACCGTCTTTACATTGCAGCAATTAAAACATAATTTAATATATACATAAATTTTTGTGTTGTATAAAAGGGCCCAAGTAGTCGCTATGTCTCAAGAGTCCAGACTTAACCATGACTGACTAAATCCCCACAAAACTAAAATTTTTTACCAAAATGAATCAGAACAGCTTTATTGACGTAAGACGACCGATTTGCCGAAAGCAACAAGCCAGCAACACGAGTCAGGAACAAGGAATAACATAACGACACTAAAGGGTGGATTTACCCGGAGAAGTTTCGGGGGGCAACCCCCCCGCGGCCCCCCGTGACCCGGCCTCCTGGGGATCAGCCCCTGATCAACCAGCTGTTTTGCTGGCTGCACGCAAAACCAAGTACAGCCAAGCCCGGCTGAAGGAACTACTTTAGGGGCTTGTCCGTGCCACTTGAAACTCCAGGGGGCTGTTTGGGAATCCCCCCAAAAGTGTGCTGGGGGCGTTGAACTCTCGGGCCCCACACTTTTTTGTATGGGTTTTTAACGTGCTATGACACCCCCGTTTTCATTGGGGGGATGGTGCATCGTCTGCCAAATCTTTTGCTTTCGTATGAGGTTTTCGTGTGCAAGTTCGGTACAATCCCCAGGATTTTCCAGTGAAATAATCAGTTCCTCCCCTTGCGTTCCGGGGGAAACGGGTTTTGAAACCCCAACGCTCCCCTAATTGAGGTGTTTTATTCCCCTTACGCGCCGTAAAAATTCCTGACATTTTTAGGTCGGCAATTTTACCTGCCTTTAAAAGGGGCTGTTAAGTCACAATATTCCCGCCAGATAGAACAATACCTGAAGGTGTCTCATGGGCTTGGCCTCCCCAGTTTTTTTAAAGGTTCTCTTACCCATCCTTCATTTTTCTGCAAAGCGATTGATACAATGTTAGGGCCCGAAGGTGGATCCCCCACATAATCACTCCCCGGGCTTTGACGTTGGGGGTTTCGCCTATTTTTTGTGCCAGAATTTGTTTTTTACTCTGATGAAGATTTAATTTCCTCATGTTACCAATCTGGTAATTGAAATTTCTCACGTTGAACTTCAATTGTTTTCCCCCCAACCCACTGAAAGATTTTTGGTTGATGTCCCCCCTGGAGCCTTTCAGTGTCTCAAAAGGAAACACTGTATCAGATTTTGGGGGTTTATCTGCAAAGGAAACACGGTGCTTGGCGACATCCTTGTCTATTCGGATATGGGGTGAGGGAAAAAGATGGGAGCTATACTGTGCCCTTTTGGGAACAGACTTTTCCACCGTAGCGCCTCGGACTTTCTCTGTTGACGACTACCCCGTGTTCTGTGTGAGGAAATTTTAATCCATCGACCCACTTTTCCCGTTATTCCTTTAGCCGCATTTTTTGCGCTATTACGCCATGGTCCATTGTGAAGGCTTTTGCAAAGTCTGTATATGTTACATCTGCATTCTTTTTTTTTTTCTATGCATTTTAAACCTTGTCGTAGTGATCCCAAAAGTTGAGACAGACAGGGGCGACCTGTTTTAAACCCTGTTTCCCTGGGTTTTTTGTACTGATGGGTTTCTAATGGGTGGGATCTTGCTTCTTAGGACCCCTTTTAAAATTTTTTGATTGGGATGTTAGTGCATTGGTCTGTATTCTTTGCTTTGCTTTACTGCCCCTTTTTGGAGTGGGGCTTGTTTGTTGTTTTTTGTAACTGAGGGGCGACCCCCGTGTCCATGCTCCCTCTCCAAAGGATGGAAAAGGCTCGTGATAGGGGCTTCTTGCAGTTCTTGATGAACCAGAGTTCCATGAGTTGGCCCGGGGCAAGTGCATGGGCATGTCATTGATCGCCTGTTCGAATTCATTTGGCGTCAGGATAACATCGGATAGGCTTGTGTTAATCAAATTTTGTGGCTCTCTCATAAAAAATTCATTTTGATCTTCGACTCTCAGTCTGGTTAGCGGCTTGCTAAAAACTGAGTCATTTGGGCTTGAGTTGCTCACTCATTTCCTTGCGTCATCTGTGTAGGACCCATCTTGTTTAAGTAGGGGCCCAAAAAACTGGACGTTTTTCTCGATTTTTCATTTGGCATAGGAGAAAAAAATACTTTGGGTTTCTTTCGTTTTCATTTATGGCTTTTAGTTCTTCCTGCGATTCCTGACTCCTAAAGGATTCTTTTAGCTTAAGTTCGATGCTTGCTATTTCTCTGACCAGTGTCTCCCTACGCATTTCAGATATATTGACCTCTTTTTAGCCGCCTGTTATTCTTTTCCGTCGCCTGAAAAGGGGGAGCGCCTGTCCTTTCTTTTTTAATCTACCCTCATTTTTCTTAGAGGAATAAGCCTTGTGCATACATCAAGTGCACCGAGTTAATCTGTTCTAGCATAAGTTGGGGTTGTGTTGTTTTAGTTATCTTCCCAGCTTATACGTTAGGATTGGTTTACTTGGTCCCACTTTATTTTTTGTTATTGAAGTTGAATTTGGTGAATGCTCCCTCGTGATAGTCTCATTTTGTCGGTCTGGGGCTCCACGCATACATGTCTGAACCTCAAATTTTGTTGTGATTGAGTATATTGTTTTTGATATGGTGACATTTCTATCAGATCATCATTGTTAGTGAAGATGAGGTCTAGTGTTTCTCCGTCTAGTAGGCTCTATTATTTGCTGGTTTAAATTGAATTTTGTGCAGAGATTTTTAAAAACTCGTGTGAGTGTGAGTTTTCATCAGAGCTGCCTCCTGGTGTTATTACTGCAACAATATTATTTGCTATATTCCCCCATTTTAGGTGGGCCTTAAGTTGAAATCCCCCAGGAGCAAGATGTTGGGTGCAGGAGCTGGAAGATTTTTCCAGACAGTGGTCAATTTTTAACAGCTGTTCCTGAATTGCTGGGGTGTTGCATCCGGAGGCATGTAGACTACCACAATGAAATAGGTTTTGGTTCTCGACCTTTACTGCTAAAACTTCCACTACATCATTTGAGGCATTAAGCAGTTCTGTGCAAACAAGTGACTCTGCAATGTACAGGCCAACCCCCCCCCTTTTGCCTGTTCACTCTGTCACTCTGTATAGGTTGTAACCTGGGATCCATATTTCGTTGTCCAAGTGATCCTTTATTGGGTCTCAGTGAAAGCCGCGAACATTGCCTTTGCCTCTGCAAAACATTCCACGATGAAAGGTATTTTGTTGTTGTTGCTGGCTTTAGCCCCTGTATATTTGCAAAGAAGAATGTTATCGGACTGGTGGTATTGTTGGTACTGGGGGGGGTTTTTTTTTTTCCGGCATTAGTATCTGTAATCGTTGGTTTGGAGGGGGAGGGCCCTCGACTTGTAGTTCCACTCCAGGGAAAGACTGGATTTGTGTTACGATTTTTTGCCATTTCCTGCCAGTTTTTTTTCCTTCCTGCCCCTAAAAAACCTCTCCCTCTTGAGTGGGTGTGGCTACCCAGTTTTCCCCCCTGGCCTGGATGTTTGTATCTTTTTGTCCTCTTTAGATGGTATGCCTGGCAATTTAAGTTATAGCACAGTCTTTCCCGTACTGAAGAGGTACCATTTTTAGGGGGAAAAAGTTACAGGAAGGGAGTTTGCATTTTCCTGTTGTCATATGGGCATGGCATTTTCTAGGGTGGTCATAGTTGCATGTCCATTGTTTTTCCCGATTTCCCATGCCAGCAGATACCAAGTGCATAGTATGTGCACAGGCTTGGTTTCCGCTTGCCTTGGGTTTCTGTGACTGTATTCCCCCGTTGGTGCATGTTTCCCTGTCTTACTTCTAACATCCCTAGCACCAACAATGGAGCTCCCACCAGTTGTTTTTGGTAATTTTTCCTCAGTATTGCTATTGGAGTACTCTTGTTTGCTATTTCCTGCGGTTTTTCTAGTTTGCAATATTGGTTTTAATCTTATCTTTGACTACACTTGTTTCCCTACTATGGCTCCTGTCCCCATGAGGTCATTTTTTATGTATTTCCGTCCTGCGTATAATTCCGACTACCTGGACAAAATCTCCAGCTTCACCATTACTGTCTCCCAGGACAGTATCTCCAGCTTCACCATTACTGTTCCCAGGACAGTATCTCCAGCTTCACCATTTCTGTCTCCCCCGGACAGCACCTCCAGCTTCACCATTACTGTTCTCCCAGGACAGCACTATCACCCCACATTTACTGACTACCAGACAACCCCCACCTTACAGTTTGTGACTAAGGGCCGTATCAAGGGGAGTCCATTCGCCCCAAATTTTTATGTTCCCATCTGTTGTAGAAAAACTTCCA
>NW_026506509.1:0-15032 GCF_026875155.1 Cherax quadricarinatus
ATACCTATCTCACAGTACTCACAGTCATCTCACGTATCCATACCAATACCCCCACAACCACAGTACCAAGGTACTCACGAGCATCTCACATTGTTAGCTCCAGCATCTCACAGTACTCACAGTCTCTCACATTCGTCATCTCACAGTATCACGTCATCTCACTACCCCATCACTCACATACCAATCATTCAAGTCCCCGCCCAAGTACTCCCATATCTCACATACTCCATCTCCTCTCAGTCATCCCAGTACCACAGTTCTCACAGTACTCATTTCACATAGTCTCCACAGTACCACATCACCACATACCCCGTCATCTCACAGTATCACGTCATCTACAGTATCCCAGCTCCCTTGCCACATCTCACAGTTCACACATTCACAGTACTCAGTCATCTACAGTATCCCTACCACAGTACCACACTCACTCCCCAGTCATCTCACATCCCCACACACAGTATCCCAGTCATCCACTTATCCATCATCTCACGTACTCCCCCACTACAGACTCCCAGCCATCCACAGTACCACAGCATCACAGTACCACATATCTCACATACTCACACCACTCACAGACCCCACCATCCCACCGCACCACAGTCTCCTCATCCACGTACCCCTCTCCATCCACCATTCACATACTCCTCATCTACATACTCCAGTCATCCACAGACTCACATCATCCACAGCATCCATCACTCCGTCTCCCTCTCACAGTACCCTTCTCCAGATCCAGTATCTTACGACTACAGTCATCTCACAGTACTCACAGTCATCTCACAGTACTCACAGCCATCTCACAGTACTCACAGTCATCTCACAGTACTCACAGTCATCTCACAGTACTCACAGTCATCTCACAGTACTCACAGTCATCTCACAGTACTCACAGTCATCTCACAGTACTCACAGTCATCTCACAGTACTCACAGTAATCTCACAGTACTCACAGTCATCTCACAGTACTCACCATCATCTCACAGTACTCACAGCCATCTCACAGTACTTCCAGTCATCTCACAGTACTCACAGTCATCTCACAGTACTCCCAGTCCATCTCACAGTACTCACAGTACATCTCACAGTATACTCATCCACGTCCATCACTCACAGTACTCCAGTCATCTCACAGTACTCACATCATCTCACAGACTCACAGTACACAGTCATCTCACAGTACTCCCAGCACAAGTCAATCTCCACAGTACTCACCAGTCCATCTCACAGTACTCACAGTCATCTCACAGTACTCACAGTCATCTCACAGTACTCACAGTCATCTCACAGTACTCACAGTCCATCTCACAGTACTCCCAGCCATCTCACAGTACTCACAGTCATCTCACAGTACTCACAGTCATCTCACAGTACTCACAGTCATCTCACAGTACTCCCAGTCATCTCACAGTACTCCCAGTCATCTCACAGTACTCCCAGCCATCTCACAGTACTCACAGTCATCTCACAGTACTCCCAGCCATCTCACAGTACTCACAGTCATCTCACAGTACTCACAGCCATCTCACAGTACTCACAGTCATCTCACAGTACTCCCCAGTCATCTCACAGTACTCGTCCACAGTCCATCTCACAGTACTACTTCTCCAGTCATCTCACAGTACTCCCAGCCATCTCACAGTACTCCCAGTCATCTCACAGTACTCACAGTCATCTCACAGTACTCACAGTCATCTCACAGTACTCACAGTCATCTCACAGTACTCCCAGCCATCTCACAGTACTCACAGTCATCTCACAGTACTCACAGTCATCTCACAGTACTCACAGTCATCTCACAGTACTCACAGTCATCTCACAGTACTCCCAGTCATCTCACAGTACTCACAGTCATCTCACAGTACTCACAGTCATCTCACAGTACTCACAGTCATCTCACAGTACTCCCAGTCATCTCACAGTACTCACAGTCATCTCACAGTACTCACAGTCATCTCACAACTCAGTCATTCACAGTACTCACATGTCATCTCACATATCTCCGATGTCACTCACAAGTACTCCAATCATCTCACAGACAATTTTTCCGTACCATCTCACAGTAACAAACCGTCATCTCACAGACTTCCAGTCATCTCACAGTAACTCACAGTCATCTCACAGGGTTTTAAAAGTACAGTCTCTCACAGTACTTCACAGTCATCTCACAGTAGCTTCACAGTCTCTGCAAGATCATTAAGTCGTCGATAACATGTGTCTTTTGAAGTACTTCCAGTCCATCTCAGTACTCTACAGTCATCTCACTAGTTACCCAGCATCTCACAGTAGACCCCAGACATCTCACAGTACTTCCTAGTATCTCACGTACTCACCAGTCATCTACACAGTACTCACAGTATTCACATAATCACCAGTCATCTCACAGTACTCACCATCACAGTAACATCTCACAGTACTCCAGTCTCTCACAGACTTCCATCATCTCACATACTACAGTCATCTCACAGTACTACCTCCAGCATCTCACAGTACTCAGTCTCTTACAGAATCACAGCAATCTACACAGTACTCAAGTCATCTCACAGTACTCCCAGCCATCTCACAGTACTCCCAGCCATCTCACAGTACTCCCAGCCATCTCACAGTACTCCAGTCATCTCACAGTACTCCCAGCCATCTCACAGTACTCCCAGCCATCTCACAGTACTCCCAGTCATCTCACAGTACTCACAGTCCATCTCACAGTACTCACAGCCATCTCACAGTACTCCCAGCCATCTCACAGTACTCCCAGCCATCTCACAGTACTCCCAGTCATCTCACAGTACTCACAGTCATCTCACAGTACTCACAGTCATCTCACAGTACTCCCAGCCATCTCACAGTACTCACAATCATCTCACAGTACTCACAGTCATCTCACAGTACTCACAGTCATCTCACAGTACTCACAGTCATCTCACAGTACTCACAGTCATCTCACAGTACTCCCAGCCATCTCACAGTACTCACAGTCATCTCACAGTACTCCCAGCCATCTCACAGTACTCACAGTCATCTCACAGTACTCCCAGCAATCTCACAGTACTCACAGTCATCTCACAGTACTCACAGTCATCATGGGGAGTTACACACACTCAGTATTAAAAATAAGAGAGTGACTGGCTGTCTGCTTGTTGTCTTTGTTAAATATTAGCGATGATCAGACACACATTAGGGAACAAGTCTTCATTAAGACAATGTTTTTGTGTGTACCTCTACAGAGAGCGAAACGTCGTAGTTAAAGATCGTTCCGTTAAGTAAATTTTCTCTTGACTTTTGTAGGTAATTCAGCGTTTAAAGTGTTTTTGAAAGTGGAAGTGTTAATAATTATCAACTTAAGGGAGTGTAAACAAGTGTGGCTGTCAGCACCTTGAAGATTTAAGTGGTCGTAAAACATGGTGTGTGTGTGTGTGTGTGTGTGTGTGTGTGTGTGTGTGTGTTTGTTACGACTTGCTCTTTGCCGCAAACAATAGGAGAAAAATTACTTCCTTTTGTTTTTTGGTTAGTTTTATTTTCTACCAATTATGAGCCTTGATTGGTATCCAGTCAGTGAATTAAAATGACAATTCACTATTATCAGTGAAATGAGACTGTACAATGAGGAACGTAATTCTATGTTCAAATCCTTATGAATTAAACATAATACAATCATTAAGACAGTCAATCAATTATCCTTCCTAAGCAGAAGAGTTATCAGATTCTTGGAATTAACAGCAAAGTTAAGACAATAGATATGATTTAGAATTATTGACCAAGTTAAGATCTCTGGGTTGAAGACCCGATCAGAGTCAGTGTTATGATCTGACTGACTGTTCAGATGTTCAGTGGTCTGACGTCAGGTCGGTCAGGAGGTAGCGCCAGGCGCCAATTCTGGAACCATCAACCGGTCTCTATAGTAGTGGTTCCCCACTTGCTTAACAGAACACTGTAATCAACCTACTATAATACAATAATAATATAATTCAATATAATATAATACTATAATAATGCCTAACGAATAACATCTTGAATACAACCTTGCTTGAGAATACCTTTGATGATTTATACCGTACCAGATAATATATAGTCGAACCTGCTTTATCTAGCTAGTAATAAAGTGGTTCGCGATATATTATCACAGAACTTATTTTAACCAGACCTTTTATTTTTGTATAGTATGGATCATAAAGGAGGGGCGCGTAACAGTGTGTGTGTGTGTGTGTGTGTGTGTGTGTGTGTACGTGTGTGTGTGTGTGTGTGTATACTCGCCTGTTTGTGGTTGCAGGGGTCGACTCATAGCTCCTGGCCCCTCCTCTTGATTAATTGTTACTAGGTTCTCTCTCTCCCTGCTCCATGAGCTTTATCAAACTTCGCTTTAAAACTATATATGGTTCCCGCCTCCACTACGTCATTTTCTAGGCTATTCCACTGCCTGACAACTCTATGACTGAAGAAATACATCGTAACATCCCTTTGACTCATCTGAGTCTTCAACTTCCAATTGTGACCTCTTATTTCTGTGTCCCATTTCTGGAACATCATGTCTTTGTCCAGCTTGTCTATTCGGCACAGTATTTTACGTCGTTATCATGTCTCCCTTGACCCTCCTGTCCTCCAGTGTCGCCACGCCAATTTCCCTTTTAACCTTTCATCGTAGGACAGTCCCCTTAGCTCTGGGACTAGTCTTGTTGCAAACCTTTGCACTTTCTCTAATTTCTTGACGTGCTTAACCAGGTGTGGATTCCAAACTGGTGCTGCATACTCCAGTGTGGGCCAGACGTATATGGTGTACAGAGTTTTGTAGATGAATGATTCAGAGAACCGACATGTTGATAAATTAGACACATGTGCAACTCTTGGGTATCTTTATTGAGGAAACGTTTCGCCACACAGTGGCTTCATCAGTCCATACAAAGGAGAATCTTGAAGAATAGGAGGAGAATGAGGTAATCAGTCCCTCAACCTTGAGTCGATGTGGTAAGTCCATCAATCTTGAATAGAATACGGCATACGTGCTGAGAAGGAGCTTATATACCGTTGGCAGGAGAGGTGCAGCAGTCAGAGGTCGTGTAACACTTATTCAATGTTGAAGTAGGTCGTGCCCAAGAATTAGGCAAGCGAAGAATTCCCAAGTATTAAGATCCCAAGAAGATGCAGTGTCTGACAGCTTTGTATGGACTGATGAAGCCACTGTGTGGCGAAACGTTTCCTCCATAAAGATACCCAAGAGTTGCACATGTGTCTAATTTATCAACATGTCGGTTCTCTGAACCATTCATCTACAAACCTGTCAGACACTGCATCTTCTTGGGATCTTAATACTTGGGAATTCTTCGCTTGCCTAATTCTTGGGCACGACCTACTTCAACATTGAATAAGTGTTACACTGCCTCTGACTGCTTCACCTCTCCTGCCAACGGTATATAAGCTCCTTCTCAGCACGTATGCCGTATTCTATTCAAGATTGATGGACTTACCACATCGACTCAAGGTTGAGGGACTGATTACCTCATTCTCCTCCTATTCTTCAAGATTCTCCTTTGTATGGACTGATGAAGCCACTGTGTGGCGAAACGTTTCCTCAATAAAGATACCCAAGAGTTGCACATGGGTGTACAGAGTCTTGAACGATTCCTTACTGAGGCATCGGAATGCTGTCCTTAGGTTTGCCAGACGCCCGTATGCTGCAGCAGTTATCTGATTGATGTGCACCTCAGGAGATGTGCTCGGTGTTATACTCACCCCAAGATCTTTTTCCTTGAGTGAGGTTTGCAATCTTTGGTCACCTAGACTATACTGTGTCTGCGGTCTTCTTTGCCCTTTCCCGATCTTCACGACTTTGGATTTGGCAGAGTTAAATTCAAGGAGCCAGTTGCTGGACCAGACTTGTAGCCTGTCCAGGTCTCTTTGTAGTCCTGCCTGATCCTCGACCGATTTGATTCTCCTCCTTAACTTCATATCATCTGCAAACAAGGACACTTCCGAGTCAGTCTATGCAGTCTATCCACCCCTCTCTCTCTCTCTCTCTTGTCTTACTTCTGTCACCTTGTCATAAAACTTCAGTATGTGACACAGGATTTTCCTTCCCTGAAACCGTGCTGGTTGTCGTTTATAATCTTGTGTCTTTCCAGGTGCTCCACCACTCTCCTCCTGATGATCTTCTCCATGACTTTGCATACTATACACGTTAGTGACACAGGTCTGTAATTTAATGCCTCGTGTCTGTCTCCCTTTTTAAAAACTGGGACTACATTTGCCATCTTCCATACCTCAGGTAGTTGTCCAGTTTCAATGGATATGTTGAGGATCTTTGTTAGTGGCACACACAGCATCTCTGCTCCCTCTCTAAGGACCCACGGAGAGATATTGTCTGGTCTCACCGCCTTTGAGGTATCAAGTTCACATAGCAGCTTCTTCACCTCCTCCTCGGTTATGTGTACCTCATCCAGCACTTGTTGGTGTACCTCCCTGTTCTGATTTCCTGGAGTCCTACCAGTTTTCACTGTAAATACTTCTTTAAATCTCGTGTTGAGTTCCTCACATACCTCTTGGTCGTTTCTTGTGAACTCCCATCACCCCTCCTCAGTCTGATTACCTGGTCCTTGACTGTTGTTTTCCTCCTGATGTGGCTATACAACAGCTTCGGGTCAGAGTTAACTTTCGATGTTATGTCATTTTCGTATTGTCGCTGAGCCTCTATTCTTATCTGTGCATATTCGTGCATATTCGTGCATATCTGTGCATATTCGGCTGATCTCTTTATTTTCCTGGGTCCTTTGTCTTCTGTACCTTTTCCACTCTCTAGTACACCTAGTTTTTTGCCTCCCTACACCTTTAGGTGAACCAAGGACTCGTTCTGGTCTTCCCATTATTTCTGTTTCCCTTGGGAACAAACCTCTCCTCTGCCTCCTTGCATTTTGCTCTCACATAGTCCATCATTTCTTTTACTGGTTTTCCTGCCAGTTCTCTCTCCCACTGAACGTCTTGCAGGAAGTTCCTCATGCCTGTTTAGTCCACGCTTTTGTAGTTTAGCTTTTCCCATCCTATTCCTGCTACTCTCTCCACTTCTAGCTCAAACTATGTAGTCAAAGCACAGAACCACATGATCACTAGCTCCAATGGGCCTTTCATACATGATATCCTCAATGTCCGAACTACTCTAGGTGAATACAAGGTCCAGTCTTGCTGGATCATCCTCGCCTCTCCCTCTGGTAGTGTCTCTAACATGTTGATGCTCGCCCGCGTGTATGTGTGTGTGTGTACTCACCTAATTGTACTCACCCAATTGTGGTTGCAGGGGTCGAGACTCAGCTCGTGTGTGTGTGTGTGTGTGTGTGTGTGTGTGTGTGTGTGTGTGGTTTAGAAAGACACGTAAGCAAACACTATAACATATTTATTAGAAAACGTTTCGGTCCTGGAACCTTGATCACTTCTAACATACAGAGGTAGAAAGACATTATATATATAGGCGGAGAGTGAGATGTGACGCACGTGACCTGAGGAATGTCATAAGAACATAAGAATGGAGGAACACTGTAGAAGGCCCTACTGGCCCATGCGAGGCGAGGTAGACGATGAAATCACGTGACTCCTGTGTTGTTGGGTTGGTGCTGCTTAAGTATCATGTATGCCATGTTTTTGAAATTTTGTAGTTTCCAGTGTTGCGTTCTATAGTGTCGGTGACGGTGATTAGTGAGGCTTCTAGCACCGTCGGCGTCTGAGGTCTGGTTCGGTGAGAACGAGTTGTGCCTCGTTCCAGTTCATCAAATGCCCCGTGGAGTCTCTGTGGAGGACACAGGCGTACCTTACATCGTCTCTGTTAGAGGCATTTCGATGCTCATTCAGGCGGACTGCAAGATCTCTGCCTGTCTCGCCTACATATTTCTTGGGACAGAACCCACAGGGATAGTGTAGACGCCTGCTGTAGAAGTTAGAGGTGTGGGGCTGCGTTTAGTAGTGAGGTCTTTGATAGAGGATGTGTTTATGATGGAAACGTTGATGTTACTCATACCAAGTGCCCGGCGAGTATTCGTGGCAACATCGCCACATGGGAGTACTATGAACTGTTTAGGGGGCTGTTCCATGGCGGTTTGTTGAGGATAGCTTGTGCCTTGAGTCTGCAATCTCGGATGAAGAAAGATGGGAACTGAAGACGTGTAAAGGCTTGTGTATGTAAGTGCATTCTTCTTCTAGAAAACAAGGGCTGGAGATGCGAAGAGCTCTCAAGAAGAAGCCAATGAGGACTCCTCTCTTAGTGCGGGTATCTTGGTGTGAATAAAAGTGTATAAGATCGTCCTTGTTGGTAGGTTTTCTATACACTTTGAAGAGAAGTTTGTCACTGTCGGGAGATCTGCACAGTAGAACGTCGAGGAAAGGAAGTTTGCCATCATTTTCTAGTTCAAGTGTAAACTTTATTGATGGTTCAACTGCATTGATCTTGTTGAGAAGGCCGGATATTGAGACGTCTCGGATAGAAAACCAATATATCATCAACGTATCTTAGCCAGGTAACGGGTTGGGAATGAGGGTGCTGAATTTCTCTGTCTCCAAGTTTTCCATGAAGAGGTTGGCAAGCACAGCACTGAGCGGGCTGCCCATTGCCATCCCAAAGCATTGTTTGTAACAGTTGTCCTGATACTTGAAGAAGTTGAAATTAACACACAGTTCCACTAGCCTCGCCTCGCATGGGCCAGTAGGCCTTCTACAGTGTTCCTCCATTCTTATGTTCTTATGACATTCCTCAGGTCACGTGCGTCACATCTCACTCTCCGCCTATATTATAATGTTTTTCTCCCTCGTATTTTAGAAGTGATAAAGGGTTTCCAGGACCAAAACGTTTTCTAATAAATATTTTATGTGTTTGTTTACGTGTTTTCTAAACCAACTTGTCGGTATTTATTCCCAAATTTTTACGGGTGTGTGGTGTGGTGTTGGGGTTGTTGTGTTGTGTGTGGGGTTTGTGGTGTGTGGTGGTTTGTGTGTGTGGGGTTTGTGTGTGTATGTGCTGTGTGTGTGTGTATGGGGTGTGTTTTGGTGGTGTTTGTGGTGTTGAGACCACTCCTGGGCCCCTCCCTAATAGCCACTTGCTCACATCATGGATTTCCCGGTCTTTTGGGGCCTTACATACTACTCTTAACTGTTATGAGTTTGCCTCCACCATTGTCTCATCCGGTCTTTTCCGCTTTCACCCATCCTGAGACTAAAAAATATTTCCCTGACAACCCTTATTTTCATCTGTTTCTTCAGTTTCCCCGTGTCCCCCTTGATCTGGTCCCCTCTTTTTTTCAAACATTTTTTTCCCCTATCAGTTCTATCAATCCCTTTTTAAGACTTTAAAAATGAAACATATGCCCCCTTACCTTCTTTCTCCCTAAAGTGTCAGATTTTATTTTTAAAATCCTCCTCAAGGGCATCTTCCTAGTTCGGGTACTAAACGGTTGAAAAAATTTGGGCCTTTTCATTTTTTTCCCGGGTTTTTGCCGGGTTGGGAGCCCCATGCTGGGGCCGCTTATTCAGTGTTTGCCAAACATATATCGAATATAAGAACATAAGAACATAAAATGGGGAAACACTGCAGAAGGCCTACGGGCCCCTCGAGGCAGGTCCTTATCAAAACGACTACTACCAAAAGCTTCCTAGAAATAACCCCCGTACCCAATGACCCCAAAAAACCCACCCTCCCACTCATAATTTTCCTCTCTTTTTTAAAGCCCCCAAAGGCCCTAGCCTCTATCCCCCCACTGGAAAGATGTTCCCGCATCTACAATTGTTAAAAAACCCAAAATTCCTAGTCCTTTCTAAATCTAAATTTATCCAATTTAAATCCATTTTTCCCCGGGTTCTACCGGGTTCACACCCTCAGACTTTATTAATATCCCCCTTTTTTAACCCCGTCATAAAAAATTCTGAAGGATTCCCTAATCAATTCCTGAATATTTTTCAGACTTTTCCCTAATTTTGCCCATACCGCTTGTACAAAGGGTTTATATGATTCCTGGAAAATTTTTTTGGGTGTTTTTTTCACCCCCAGGTTTTTTTTGGGGGCAAAAATTTACAGTTTTCTGCCTCCCTGCTGCACTGTGGTCCGGTCTTCCCTCACTTTCCCACTTTTTTTTGACCACATCTCTAGTTTGCGCCCTCTAGGGGTTATCACTGTCCTCCCTCTTTTTGTTTAAATTATTTTTACACGTTATCAAAGTGACGACACGTAAACCAGTCCCTCGGTAGGGTCACAAAAATTTTGGGACATAGTACTTCAATATGGTCCTTAGGGAACCCCCACTCTTTCACTCTCCCCATTCAATATGTCATCCCTTTTTGTTATTTTCCCGCTTTCTCTCAGGTGCTCCTTGACTCCTGGAGCTCCCTGCCTTTAAAACCCGCTTATTCTTCTAATTCTAAACCACCAGTCATCTTCTTGCTTGTGTGGGGGCAAATCTTTGCTTTGTTTTGATCTTTTGCTGTCATTTTCAAAATCATCTTCACCTTCTCGGTTTTGTTTATTCCGTTTCCCCTTTTTTGTTTATTTTTTTTTTTTAAAATTCCCTCGTTTACTAAGTTTTTTCACAACTTCTCCCTTCCCCATTGGCCTTCCTCCCTTTTCCTCAGAGAACATAAGAACATAAGAAAAAGGAACACTGCAACAGGCCTACTGATCGCGGAGCAGGCCCTTTCCCCCCCCCCAGATTAGCCAAGACCCCTTTCCCCCGGGGTTACCCCCAATACCCACCCATCTGGCCACCCCCACAAGGGAAAGGGAACACGGCACCAGACCCCAACAAAAACTAGCGGGCCCAACCACACCCACCCCCCCTAGTTTTATTTATCTAACCTTTTTTTAAAACTACGCAACGTTTAGCCTGAAAACGTACTGGAGTTTGTTCCACCATCCACAACTCATTCCAAAACCCAGGTTTTCCCTATACCTTCCTGAATTGTTTTTTTTCCAACTTGAAACCATTGCTGCGAGTATGTCTTGGTGGAAAATTTTCAGCACGCTATTTACATCCCCTTTTTTTTTCCTGTTTTTCCATTTATACCCCCCTCGTAACATCCCCCCAATTCTACGCCTTTGGGAGAAGTGCGATTCGGGGCCTCATCTGCCCTCTAGGGAAAAATTTCTGATACATAATCTCTTTGTCTTTTTTTGAAACGTTTTCCAGACTTTTATATCCATCTGTAATACGGTGCCCAAAAACTGAGCACTATTTAAAATGGGGCCTAACCAAGGATATATAAGTTGAAAAAAACCTGAGGACTTCTATTTTTTATATTTCTGATATGAAGCCAAAAATTTTTTTAGCTTTGTCCGAACACAATCACTGTTTTTTGGTTTTAAAATTTACTGCTAACCAGAACTCCAAAACCTTTTCGCAACCAGTAGTATTAAATCTGCATTATTTATTTAAATGGGGCATGGTTATTTAACTGTCCAACTTTAAACTTTGTTTGTCAAATTTAAACTGTTCGCCACTTCTCCGACCATTGCATCATCTTTCAAATCATCCGGAGTGTCTGTGCCCTCTTTAGAATGAATTGGGGCCCTTTTTTGGGTGTCATCAGCAAATTTCTTATGTCGCTTTTTATTCCTCTTTATGTCTTTTATGGAAACTGTGAACAACAAAGGGCCCAACACTGCCCCCGGGAAAAACACCTTTTACGTGTCCCCTTTCAAATTTTCTCTTCATTTATGCAAATTTTCCCTGCTGCCTATTTCTCACCATGCCTCTACCTAATGAAGCCTATACACAATTCATATTTATTACCAGATCTACCCCCCAAACACCCTTTGTGAAAAAAATTA
Source organism: Cherax quadricarinatus (assembly GCF_026875155.1). NCBI lineage: Eukaryota > Metazoa > Arthropoda > Malacostraca > Decapoda > Parastacidae > Cherax > Cherax quadricarinatus. Next base: position 11,783 of record NW_026506509.1, read on the forward strand.
GTAAATTGTAAGACAGAACGCCTCTTTGCAAAAGGTTGAGATTCATTTTCAATCTGGCCTATCAAAAATGGGACGAATTGCTTCGGGAATTATTGTTTTCCTAAATTTTCCCCCCCTATGGAGGTAAGGGTTTTGGTCTATTTCGAAGCCAAACCTGTCACCGCCTTGTAAACAGTTTTTGCATTTGCTATTTTCCACTTATCGGGGGACTTCCGATTGTAGTGAATGTTAAAAAAATTAGCCAAAGGATGCTAAGTTCCTCTTTACATTCCTTTAAACCCTTGCAAACGGTTTTCAGGGCCTGGGGGTTTGTTAGGTTTTTTTTTCTTATTTTGGGTTTAGGACCATGTCACTAGTTACCGCAACTGTACTATTTATTATATCCGTTTACAAATCTATTATTTCAGGAATCGCAATATTTTTTCCGGGTGAAAAAAGAGGAAATAGGTTTGAGAATTTCATCAACCCTTTTCATTCAGTGATTGACCAGAGTTTTCTCTTAATTGGGCAGTCTTGTCCCTAAAACTTTTTTCTTTACCAAAGAACTTTCTGGGTTAGTCTTTGAATCCCTTGCGACCTTAGCCTCATAATTTCCCTTTTTACTCTTCTTTTAAAATTCCTTTCTTTATTTCTCTCTTTTAAATTGAATTATTGATTTCTTAACTTCCCCTCCCCCCTTTTTATATCCCTATATTGCCTCTCTTTTGACAAAGAATGTTTTTTCATTTTCATCCTTTTTAGATCATTTTTGTTTGATCAATTTCCCATCGGGAAAAAAAATGTCTGGGCATAAAAATATCTCTGTAAAAGTCATATTTTGGGAACCAAATCACCTACCTGACCATATTAGGACATCCCAATTTTAGCCCACCCCCGTAAATTTTTTATCCCATGAAGTCGGGCCCAAACGAAAATCTGGGGAAAAGGGTTTTATTGCGCATCTGGGAAAAACCTGTAATTTGAAACTAAGTGATTTGTGATCACTTTCCCCCCGCCCCTCGTTTCCTCAAGATTATTAAAAAGTGAATCTTTGTTGGGAAAAAACCAAAACAAGCAGATTGTTTCCCCTAGTTGGTTCTGTCACAACATGTCTAAAAACATCCTGAACCGTATCAAGAAAGTCACTAGACCAAGATTTTTCCCGTCATATTTTCCAATCAATTTTCCCAAAGTTAAAATCCCAATTATCACCCAAAATTTTCAAACTAGATACCCTTTTGAATTTCTCCAAAACGCTTACTGCACTCCCCACAAGGTTTGGGTCCTATAAATCACACCCCAAAATTAATTTGTCACGTCCCTCGAGAAACTTAGCCAAACGATTTTGTGTTCGATGTTTCTAACTTTACCCTGTCTAAGACAACAATTTAAATTTTCTCTGACATAATCGCCCCCCCACCCCCCTTCCCGTTTTACCCTATCATGGAAAATTTTTTAACCCCCGTTGTTCCATTTAGAAGGCATTTTTCTATCTTTTGGTTGAACCAGGTCCCCGTTATACCAAAAATATCTATTTTTTTACACTTGCAAATAAACTTGCTCACTATCTTATTTCTTAAACTCCCACATTTGTATTGTAAAACCTTAAGGGGGCAGTCATCGTTGCCCTCTACATCTCTCTTGTTTGTTATCAATTGATTTCCATTTAAACAACTTTATTTTTAATATTTTGAATATTGTCTTTTAAAAATATCCCGGGGTATCCGGTAATAATGCTGTATTTAAAACAATCAGCAGCCCGATTTTTCCCACAAACGCCCATACCCCTATAATCTTTATTTAATTCCAACAAGTCATCAAAAACCCCCTCAACGAATTGGTAATGCAACCCCTCCATCCCCCCCGAGAGATGAACCCCATCCCTTGCTAATTTCACGTTTTCCAAAGAAAAAGTCCCAGTTATCAATGAAAGGGATTTAATTCCTTCAGTACCTGTCTAGCCACAATTTTACCAATTGCCCTAACATCCATTCTTCCCACTCCCTTTTTAGACAAAACTACAATGGCGGGGTCCCCCCCTTAGACCTAACATTCTATGGCTGACCTGTATTATCCACAGCTCCTCTCTCCTGCCCTTCCCATTTTCATTACCCCAAACACTAAGCAGATAAGGGGCTCCCCCTTTCCTGCCATAAAATTTTCCAACCGCGACTATTCACCCAAAACCAGCTCCAGGGAAAGGACACTCTTTTCTGACTTTTTGTCTTGTTACAAAAGCACGGTCCTATATCCACCTAGAATCGCCTACATTAAAATATTTTTACCCCTTTTTAGCAGGGAAATCAGTGGTACCTTTTAACCCATAACCACTAAGATACCGCCTTTGGGGAGCAAAAAATGATTTCCCTCAATTTCCTATTTAAATTCCCCCTCCTTCTTCCCGAACTTTAACCACTTTTCCCCCTTAAAGCGGGGCCACTATCCGCTGGTGAATTCCCCTTACCCTAAAACCTTCTCACCTCCCCCAAACTCATCTACGAAGCTTCAGCCTCCTATTTACCTCCTGAAGAAGTAAAATCTCCTTCTTAACACTTTAGCTTTAGTCCAAACATACAACAAGCCATGGTCTTGGTAACAGCCCACGCTAACTCCCAAAGGGTTGGGGGTATGACCGCAGGTGACCACTGACCTACGAAAAGACCCCTGACCTCAGCTACTGACCCCGTCCTCACGTCGGCCCTGACCTCACATACTGACCACTGACCCAGCGTACTGACATGCCCCCGGTACTGACCACGACCCCAGCTTTCTGCCACTGCCCCAGGTTGACCACTGACCTCAGGTATGACCAGACCTCACGTATCAAACTGACCTCGAACGTTTTTCTGCCCCCCAAACACCCACCCCCTCAACCCTTCCAACCCCCTTCCCCCGTCACCCATTTCCCACCCCGCCACCCCTCACCACCCCGCCCCCATCCCACCCCCCCACCCATCACCCAACCCGCCACCCATTCACACCCCCCACCCACCTGACCAGAGAAAGAAATGTAAAAATGAAAAGTGGGTTCAGTTTCCGTGGAGTTTTTCTGCTTTGGGGGCTGCCAGGCCCGGGCAAGAGGGTAGGAATGGGTAGGAAGTGGAGGAAAGCCTCCACTCTGACGGAAATAAGCCGAATTTGGACGAACAAAAAACCCCAAACCCGCAAGCTTTTTACCCCTGTACAGGTTGTGTGGGGTATTGTGTACGAGGGGGGGAGAAGGAAGAGAGAGAAGGGGGAGGGGTCTTTTTTAGGGGGGGGGATGGAAATT
>NW_026506510.1:0-25510 GCF_026875155.1 Cherax quadricarinatus
TCCAGGTAAAAGTAGGTCATAGACAGGGATGTGTAATGTCACCATGGTTGTTTAATATTTTACAGATGGGGTTGTAAAAGAAGTAAATGCTAGGGGGGTTTGGGAGAGGGTGGGATTAAATTATGGGAATCAAATACAAAATGGGAATTGACACAGTTACTTTTTGCTGATGATACTGTGCTTATGGGAGATTCTAAAGAAAAATTGCAAAGGTTACTAGACAAGTTTGGGAGTGTGTGTAAAGGTAGAAAGTTGAAAGTGAACATAGAAAAGAATAAGGTGATGAGGGTGTCAAATGATTTAGATGAAGAAAAATTGGATATAAAAATTGGGGAGGAGTATGGAAGAAGTGAATGTTTTCAGATATTTGGAGTTGACGTGTCAGTGGATGGATTTATGAAGGATGAGGTAAATCATAGAATTGGTGAAGGAAAAAAAGGTGAGTGGTGCATTGAGGTATATGTGGAGACAAAAAAATGTTATCTTGGAGGCAAAGAAGGGAATGTATGAAAGTGTAGTAGTACCAACACTCTTATATGGGTGTGAAGCTTGGGTTGTAAATGCTGCAGCGAGGAGGCGGTTGGAGGCAGTGGAGATGTCCTGTCTAAGGGCAATGTGTGGTGTGAATATTATGCAGAAAATTTGGAGTGTGGAGATTAGAAGAAGGTGTGGAGTTAATAAAAAGTATTAGTCAGAGGGCTGAAGGGGGGGTTTGTTGAGGTGGTTTGGTCATTTAGAGAGAATGGATCAAAGTAGAATGACATGGAGAGTTTCAATCTGTAGGGGAGGGAAGGCGAGGTAGGAGTCGTCCTCAAAAAAGGTTGGAGGGAGGGGGTAAAGGTGGTTTTGTGGTGAGGGGCTTGGACTTCCAGCAAGCATGCGTGAGAGTGTTAGTTAGGAGTGAATGGAGATGAATGGTATTTGGGACATGACGAGCTGTTGGAGTGTGAGCAGGGTAATATTTAGTCAAGGGATCCAGGGAAACTGGTTATTTTTATATAGCCGGACTTGAGTCCTGGAAATGGGAAGCACAATGCCTGCACTTTAAGGGAGGGGTTTGACATACTGGCAGTTTGGAAGGATATGTTGTGTATCTTTATACGTATGTGCTTCTAAACTGTTGTATTCTGATCACCTCTGCAAAAACAGTGATTATGTGTGAGTGAGGTGAAAGTGTTGAATGATGATTGAATGATGATTTTCTTTGTTTTTTGGGTTACCCTGCCCAGATGGGAGACATTGTGCCTTTGGGAGATACTGAAGAGAAGTTGCAGAGGTTGGTGGATGAATTTGGTAGGGTATGCAAAAGAAGAAAATTAAAAGTGAATATAGGAAAGAGTAAGGAGATGAGGATAACAAAAAGATTAGGAAACGAAAGACTGGCTATCAGATTGGAGGGCGAGAGTATGGAGGAGGTGAATGTATTCAGGTATTTAGGAGTGGACATGTCAGCAGATGGGTCTATGAAGGATGAGGTGAATCATAGAAATGATGAGGGAAAAGGGTGAGTAGTGCACTTAGGAGTCTGTGGAGACAAAGAACTTCGTCCATGAAAGCAAAGAGGGGAATGCATGAGAGCATAGTTGTACCAACACTCTTGTATGGGTGTGAAGCATGGGTGATGAATGTTGCAACAAGGAGGAGGCTGGAGGCAGTGCAGATGGCAAATCTGATGGCAATGTGTGGTGTGAATATAATGCAGAGAATTCGTAGTTTGGAAATTAAGAAAAGGTGTGGGATTACCAAAACTAATATCCAAAGGGCTGAGGAGGGATTGTTGAGGTGGTTCAGACATGTAGAGAGAATGGAACAAAACGGAATGACTTCGAGAGTGTATAAATCTGTAGTGGAGGGAAGACGGGGTAGGGGTTGGCCTAGGAAGGGTTGGAGGGAGGAGGAAAAGGAGGTTTTATGTGTGAGGGGCTTGGACTTCCAGCAAGCATGCATGAGCGTATTTGATAGGAGTGAATGGGGACAAAAGGTTTTTAACCTTTTCAGGGTTTCGGACTTACTAGTACGGCTTACGCACCAGGGTTTTTGACGTTCTAGTACACCTAAATTCTAGTGCCCTCAAATCTAGTGAGAGAAAGCTGGTAAGCCAACAAATGAAAGAATAGGTCTATGTGGTCAGTGTGCGCAGTATAAAAAAAATCCTGCAGCACACAGTGCGTAATGAGAAAAAAAAAAAAATTTGTGTTTTTGGATTAAAACAGCGAATTTGAGCTGTATTTTCGTATGGTATTTATTGTTCTATTCTAGTTTTCCTGGTCTCATTTTATAGAATGGAAAACATTACAGAAATTGAGGTGATTTTGACTTGTTTTACAATGAAAAGTACCTTGAAATTGAGCTCAAAGAAGTAGAAATGTTTGATAGCAAACAAATTATGCCAAGCGTCCAATACACGTCAACTGGTGAGTCTAATATTCTTTCACAAGTGCGTTGATATTATCTATACCATTTCTACACTAATGCAGTAGTCTGCATAACAGTAAATCTTCCATTTTTTGTGAGAATAAAAATTCAAAGTGGAAAGCAAAAGAATGTAAGAGGGGCCTGGGGGACGTGACTAATGAACAGAGGAAATGTTATTTTAGTGCCAGGAATGTCTGTCTGGTTTATTCTGGACCCTATTTGGAAATTGGCATCTTTTGAAATTTGTGTGAAATTGGCAAAATGCTGAATTCTGACCACTGTATTGGATAGTTGAAATTGGTAAATGGGTGGTTTCTTGTACTCATTCGATAGAAAAAATGGATTTCTAGCGAAATAGTTATGATTTTTGTCGACTAGTACACTGGAATTGGCCAAGAATAGGGCTCAAAGTGAGCAAAATCACCGATGCGTAAACATCATTGAGACCGCTAACTTCGCGAGAGCATAATTCCATAAGTTTTCCATCAAATTTCATACTTTTGGTGTCATTGTGATCGGGAAAAGATTCTTTATCTTTTCATAGGAAAAAATCTTTTTTTTTTTTTTTTGAAATTTGGGCAACCCTGAGAACAAGTCTGGGAGAGGGCCTGGGGACCCTGAAGGGTTAATACTTGACATGCTATTGGAGTGTGAGCAAAGTAACATTTATGAATGGATTCAGGGAAACCAGCAGGCCGGACCTGAGTCCTGGAGATGGGAAGTACAATGTCTGCTCTCTGAAGGAGAGGTGTTAATGTTGTAGTTTTATAACTCATGTAAAGCACTCCTCTGGCAAGACAGTGATGGAGTGAATGATGATGAAAGTTTTTTCTTTTTCTGGCCACCCTGCCTTGGTGGAAATCAGCCGATGTGTTAAAAAAAAAAAAAGTCACTCTTCCATTAGTACATTTGTACCTCAACTTCTGATGGGGTTATGTACTAATGAACCCACCGTAAGTAAAAAATATCGTAGGCTGAACATGAATATATATGAAAATTAAGTAAATAAATACAGTAGATAATCTATTAATATGTCTTTGGTCTCTTTTACCCAATAGTACTTTATACAGCTGATGGTAAAGCATTATGAGTTGCTCTAGGTCCCAGAAAACATGTTCCTGTAGCTGTTATTGCCCGTTGATCTGGGAATGCATGTGGAGGGCTGATACGAAGATCGGATATCAGACTGGAGGGAGAGAGTATGGCGGAGGTGAATGTGTTCAGATATCTGGGAGTGGACGTGTCAAACAGATGGGTCTATGAAGGATGAGGTGAATCCACAGAATTGACGAGGAAAAAAGGTGAGTGGTGCACTGAGGAGTCTGTGGAGACAAAGAACTTTATCCATGAAAGCAATGAGGGAAATGTATTGAGGTATGTATAGTTAATACCAATGCTCTTGTATGGGTGTGAGGCATGGGTTGTGAATGTTGCAACAAGGAGAAGGCTGGAGCGAGTGAAGGTATCATGTCTGAGGGCAATGTGTGGTGTAAATATGATGCAGAGAATCTGTAGTTTGGAGATTAGGAGGTGTGGGATTACCAAAAATATTATCCAGAGGGCTGAGGAGAGGTTGTTGAGATGGTTTGGACATGTAGAGAGGATGGAGCAAAATAGAACAACTTCGAGAGAAATACAAATCTGTAGTGGAGGGAAGGCGGCGTAAGGGTCAGCCTAGGAAAGGTTGGAGGGAGGGGATAGAGGAGATTTTGTGTGAGAGGTGCTTGGACTTCCAGCAAACGTGCATGAGCGTGCTAGACAGGAGCGAATGGAGACAGTTTTTAGAACTTGACATGCTGTTGGAATGTGAGCACGGTAACATTTATGAAGGGATTCAAGGAAACTGACAAGCCAGACTTGATTCCTGGAGATGGGAAGTACAATGTCTGCACTCTGAAGGAGGGGTGTTAATGTTTCAGTTTTATAACTGTAGTGTAGACATGCCTCTAGCAAGACAGTAATGGAGTGAATGATGATAAAAGTTTTTCTTTTTCGAGCTACCCTGCCTTGGTGGGAAATGGCCAATGTGTTAATAATAATAATATCATAGCAAAAACAATACCTGTGCTAACATATGTAGATCTGATTCATTGAAGCTAGTGTCATTTTATGTCTCCATAAATGCATCAATGTACCACTCACTTATTCTTTACTTATTCCCTCAATTCTATGGTTCACCTCATCTTTCAAAGACCCATCTGCTGACAAGTCTACTCCCAAATATCTGAACACATTTACTTCCTTCATACCCCATCCTTCCAATCTGATATCCAATCGTTCATTACATATTTTTTTTTATCCTCATCACCTTGCTCTTTCCATGTGCAAATATTTTATCTAATATTTAATTCAATACAGGTTGAGACAGTCAGAAGAGCCAAATGCCACAAAGGGATACAGATAGACATATTTAAGAAATCAATGAAATGAGACAAGTATTATCTACAGGTCAGCAAGTGGCATTTACCTATGTTAGTAATTACACTTTCCAGTGGTTAGCATGCAATGTGAGGTATGAGTTCACATTGCTTAGTAAGGCAAGGCTATCCTGGATCCGGAATGTGTCCAGAAATAACAACTGTATTGATAGTCTTCCTCCTCCTCCCACTTAAACCTAACAATTTTCCTGTATTACAAGATAGTATAGTATTTTAAGATAGTCTGCTTGAATTTTGGAATACTACATATTAATAACATTATTCTTGGCTCTTCAAAGAACAACAGTGATATGCCAGTGCCTAAAATGACAGATGAAAAATTTATGAATAAACAAAATGAGATTTTTTTAAGACACCTGCCATCTCCACTGAGGCAGGGTGACCCGAAAAAGAAGATTCACTTTCACCATCAGTCTTTCCAGAGGTGCACTGACATTACAGTTCAAATGTCCCTCCAAGGTGAAATATCTCCATCCCTCCTTCAGGGTGCAGGCACTGTACTTTTCACCTCTAGGACTCAAGTAGCTGACTAATTTCCCAGAATCCCTCCATAAATGTTATATTGCTCACACTTCAACAGCACATCAAGTCATAAAAGTCATTCTTCTCTAATCCTTGCTTGCTGGATGTCTAAGCCCCTCTCACACAAAACCTCCTTTAACCCTTAAACTGTCCAAATGTATATCTACGTTTGCAGGCATAGCGCTCAGACCTTGATTTTGTCCATAAGAAACAATGTAAAAAAACGTAGATCTACGTTCAGAGTGCTACGCGAGCAAATGTAGATCTATGTTTGGACAGTTTAACCCTTTCAGGGTCCGTCCCGTAGATCTACGGCTTTACGTTCAGGGTCCAAACCGTAGATCTACGCCATGAGCTCAGCTCACTCTGATAAACTGTGAGTGGTACATTTGGGCCTAGATATGAGAGAATACATCTATGTGGTATGTGTGCACCACATAAAACAGATCCTGCAGCACACTGTGTATAATGAGAGAAAAAAAATGAAATCATGATTTTTCGATTAAAACAGCAACTTTGCAGTGTTTTTTCGTATGTTTTTTATAGTTGTATTTGCGATTTCTTGGTCTCATTTGATAGAATGGAAGACATATTACAGAAATAGAGATGATTTTGATTAGTTTTAGCATTGGAAATGGCTTGAAACTGAGCTCAAAGTAGCAGGAAATGTTAAATTTTTGCCGATATTCAAGAGTAAACAAACGACCTCACACAGCTAATACACGTCAGTGGTGGGTCTAATATACATTCACAAATATGGTGATGATATTTATACAATTATTACAGTATTGCATAAGAGTAAATTTCTTCTATTTTTTGGTGGAATAAAAATTCATTATGTGAATAAAAAATCAAAATGGAATTTATTTGTAAAGCCTCAAAACATAACTAATGAACAGAGGAAATGTTAGTTTAGTGCCAGGAATGCCTACATTGTTCATTCGGGAAACCCTATTTTGAAAATTGGAATAATTTGAACTTTGTGTTAAATTGGCCAAATTAACAATTTCCGATCACTTTATTTGTAGTTGAAACAGTTGACTTGGCGTTTCTTGTGCTCAATCGATAGAATAGAAGTAATACTAGTGAAATAGCTAAGAATTTTGGTTGATTGGAATAATGTATTGGCCTAAAATGGGAGTCAAAGTCGGCAAAATCGCCGATTCGTAAATATCGCTGACAAAACAAAATTCGCGAGAGCATAATTTCGTCAATTTTCCACCAAATTTCGTACTTTTTGTTTTATTTACCTTCACAGAAAGATTCTCTAGATTTCAAAAGAAAAAATAACAAATTTTTTTTTTGAAAATTCTTGGACACTGGTGCGTGACTCCAGATTTGGGCCTTGGACCCTTTGAGGGTTTCGGACGTACTAGTACGGCTTACGACCCAGGATTTTTGACGTACTAGTATGCCTAAATTCTAGGCGCCCTCAAATCTAGTGGGGAAAGCTGGTAGGCCTTCATATGAAAGAATGGGTCTATGTGGTCAGTGTGCACAGTATAAAAAAAATCCTGCAGCACACAGTGCATAATGAGAAAAAAAAAACTTTTACCGTTTTTTGGAATAAAACAGCGACTTTGCACTGTATTTTCGTATGTTATTTATTATTGTATTCTAGTTTTCTTGGTCTCATTTTATAGAATGGGAAAGGGATATCATAGAAATTGAGATGATTTTGACTGGTTTTACAATGAAAAGTACCTTGAAATTGAGCTCAAAGTAGCAGAATAGATTCCATACCATTTTTTACACTAATGCAGTAGTCTGCATATCAGTAATCTTCTATTTTTTGTGAGAATAAAAATTCAAAGTGGAAAGCAAAAGAATGTAAGCGGGGCCTTGAGACGTGACAAAATGAACAGAGGAAATGTCATTTTAGTGCCGGGAAAATGTATTTCTTGTTTGTTCGGGAAACCCTATTCAAAAATTTGGGCATTTTTTGAAATTGTGTGAAATTGGAAAAATTTGCTAAATTCTGACCACTGTACTGGATAGTTGAAATTGGTAAATGGGTTGGTTTCTTGCACTCATTAAATAGAAAAAATGGAGTTCTAGCGAAATATTATGTTTTTTTGTCGACTAGTACAGGGGAAAACGGGCCGAAAATGGGGCTCAAAGTGGGCAAATCGCCGATCCGTAAACATCGCCGAGACCGCAAACCTTTGCGAGAGCATAATTCCGTAAGTTTCCATCAAATTTCATATTTTTGGTGTCATTATGATTGGGAAAGATTCTCTATCTTTTCATAAGAAAAAATTATTTTTTTTTTTTAACCTTTGAGGGTCGACAGGCCTCTCCGAAACTCGTTCTCGGGCGGCCCAAATTTCAAAAAAATAAAATTATTTTTTCTTATAAAAAAAATAGAGTTTTTTTTTTTAAACATTATGGGAAAAAACAAAAAAAATTTACCATCAATACTTACGGAGATATGGATGCATGAAGTTTGCAGAAAATGAGCCGCGTAGGGCAACAGCGGCGACTGCCGCTCACCCGGTAAACTTTAGTTTACTTGTATTTGAAGGTTTGTTGTTTTTTCACTATTTTATTTTTCACATAATTATGTGGCCTATGAGACCAAAGTAAGGTGCAATGTACATATATGCACTCGTTGTATACAACACAATAAGCACACAAACATAATTATCAATATATTTTTTACAAAACTTGTTTACAAAAACAAACAATACAAAAACATTGTTTATTATTATTGTTCTATAATATATATACCATTATACAGTCACTGAACATATTCCTATTAGTTCTGCAGCTTGTGGAACTCGAAACATGGTGTCATACGCAATGGTTTTTTTTATCTTTCTCCCTCATTCTATCTCTTTCAATCTGCCCTCTCTCTTGCTATCTGTCTTTTTATCTCTGTCTCACGGGTATACATAAATACAAGTAAAACATAGTATAAATTACCTAGGAAAACCCCAAGAAACCCAGACAAAGTGCTATACTCGCTTGAAGATGTGAGAAAAAGTGATGACACAGTCTTGTGGTCTCTGAGACAGAGAGCTAGACGGAAAAGACAGACAGGGAGCTTGACAGACAGACAAATAGACAGACAGAAATGTTAGTGTCCCAGTACCAGTGTACTAGTGTTCCACCCTCCTCCTCCTCTTCTTCCTCTTCCTCCTCTTCCTCTTCTTCCCCTACTCTTCCTCATACTCTTCCTCTTCCTCCTACTCTTCCTCTTCCTCCTCCTCCTCCTCTTCTTCCTCTTCCTCCTACTTTTCCTCTTCCTCCTACTCTTCCTCTTCCTCCTACTCTTCCTCCTCTCCTCCTCCTTTTCCTTTTCCCTCCTTTCCCCCTAATCTTCCTCCAACTATTCCTCTTCCTCCTCCTCTTCTTTTCTTTATTCCTCTTCCTCCTACTCTTCCTCTTCCTCCTCCTCCTCTTCCTCCTCCTCTTCTTCCTCTTCCCCCTACTCTTCCCCCCTTCTCCTTCTCCTCCTCCTCCATAGTATAAATTACCAGGAGTGGGCAGCTGTCAAAATACATATTATTTCATTACTCACTCCCCCCTCCCGCCTGTCAAAACAATGGGGTCGGATCTGCTTCCCTTCCTCCATTCTATCTAAATTATCTTTCTCCCTCATTCTATCTGTTTTTTTATCTCTGTCTCACAGGTAAACATAAATACAAGTATACATAGTATAAATTACCTAGGATAACCCAAGAAACCCAGACAAAGTGCTATACTCTGCTTGAAGATGTGAGTAAAAGTGATGACACAGTTTTGTGGCTCTCTGAGACAGAGAGCTAGACGGATAGACAGGGAGCTTGACAGACAGGCAAAAAAGACAGACAGAAATGTTAGTATACCAGCAAAAACAAAGGGGGGGAGATGTTTATCTCTTCTTTTGGCATCAGCTCTACCCTCATTTACCCTCATCAAACGTCAGCACTTATCAGATGTTATCTCCCTTATCTGTTACTGTCATGGGTGAACATTTATTATTACCTATTATTATTATTATGTATTATTATTATGTATTATTATTATTATGTATTATTATTATTATGTATTATTATTTTTAAAGTATTATTGTTATCATTACGTATTCTTCTTCTTCCTCCCCTCCTCCTTTCTTCTTCCTCCTCCTCCTCCTCCTCTTCTTCCTCCTCCTCCTCCTCCTCTTCTTCTCCTCCTCCTCCTCCTCCTCTGCCTCCTCCTCCTCTTGCTCCTCCTCCCTTGCCTCCTCCCTCCTTGCCTCCTCCCCTCTTGCCTCCTCCTCCTCTTGCCTCCTCCTCCTCTTGCCTCCTCCCCCTCTGCCTCCTCTCCTCTGCCTCCTCCTCCTCCTCCATTCTTGGAACAAGTTTGAAGAGCTTGTAGTTCATAATCACTATCACTATCATCACCAATGCTCACATCTGAGTCTGGGGTTTTGGAAAATAGGAGTTTCCTCTTTGATTCTGGGACAACTGAACGTGAACAAGATGGCCCCTCACCAGAGGTGGAAGGCTGTGGGTTGTCTGGGTTTTCCTCACTATTACCCATATTATGGTCATTAGTTTCAGTCAAAACCTCACCAGAACCTTTAAACTCATCTTCACTGTCACTTCCATCTGTATTAGAACTGTCACTGGGGAACAAAAGTGTCCCAATTCGCCGAGAAGTGAGGAACTTCTTACCACAGGGCACGGTGGAAATTGTGTACTATGATGGCATTCCCACAATGCACCACTGGGTCCCAGATTTTTTTCCTACTGCGCACACCCACCACACAGACCCATTCTCTCACCCTCTAAGCTTTCAGCCTTTTTCCTGTGAGATTTGAGGCCGCTAGAATTTATGCGTACTAGTACGACAAAAACCCCTACGCGTAAGACGTACTAGTACGACCAAAACCCTCAAAGGGTTAAATTTGGCCGACCCTGAGAACGAGTCTCGGAGAGGGCCTGTCGACCCTCAAAGGGTTAAGGATTAAACATTCTCTCTATTATTTCTGGAATAATTCAACAATATTTCTCAAGCTGCTAACACTTAATTTGCTCAATTCATACTGAACATTCAGTTTCTTTCCCTCCACTTTTAATTTTTACTGTAAAACTGTAACTAACAGGAATTTCCCCATAACAGCATTATTTCGTAATGCAATATTTCACTATAAATTTGCTTTTTAACAAAAATATTTTAATATTTTAAGAAGCGAATTCATTATATAAATTGTTTCTATGTACTGTTCTAGAAGTTCCATCAATAGCTAAATTCAAATCCAAAAACCTACAAAATCTCTCACAGTGATAAACATTTACAGAGTACCAAAGTCAAACATTAAACCGTTTTAGTGAAAACCTAGGAAGTATGATAACTGATGCACACATGAACAAAGACTTCACTTACTACTCTCAGGTGACTTCAATATAAATCTCCTGCAAGACCAGGACCCACAAGTTACTGAATTCACAAACACTGAGTAACTGCATGTTGCTACCAACAGTAACAAAACCTACAAGAGTTAAAGAGACTAGTGTTTCCCTACTAGACCACATCTGGACCAACACCATATCCCCTTTAAAATCAGGCATAATCACAGATAATACCACAGACCACTACCCTACCTTCCTCATAACAAATCTTGGCAAATTACCCCAAGACACTACTAAAGTCACTTTCAGACTTCACAGTGAGACAGCCATTAATAACTTCACAGCAGAAGTGACAAACATTGACTGGCACACTGAGCTAGAAATCTATACAGATATTGATGAGTGTATTAACAATTTTCTAAAAAAGACCCAATACCTCTATAACAAGCACTGCCCCAAAAAAAACTAAACAGATGACAGCTAAGAGACTGAACAGTCCCTGGCTAACACCCAGCATCCTCAAAGCCATAAATACAAAGCACCTATATGAAAAACAGTACAGAATGAGTTGCATAACAAGAGACCAAACAAAACGTTACTCGTCAATCCTAACCAGCCTGATAAGAAGGGCAAAAAACTTGTATTATGAGAACAGATTATCCAACTTACGAGATGATATAAAAAGACCTGGAAAACCCTATCAGAAATTTTAGGAACAAAAAAGATATCACAAATTTGCAAAATTGAATTAACAAAACCAGATGAACACCAACTCCCACCAACTGAAACAGCAGACTCAATAATTTCTTCTCCACTATAGGAAAAAAACCTTGCCAATAAAATCCCAAGCTCAGATACCCCACCCAATGATTACCTCACTGGCAACTACCCAAACACACAGTTCCTAGCTCCAACTAACCCTACTGAAGTTTCCCTTATTATCAACACACTAAAAAACAAGACAGGAGATTTAAATACCTTACCACCCTTTATATACAAAAAAGCATCACAAGTGCTATCACCAATCACTGCAATGCTCTTTAACAAATCCATAGAATCCTCTACCTTCCCTACAGTTCTCAAAATAGCAAGGGTCACCCCGATCCATAAAGGAGGAGACAAAACAGACTTGAATAACTATAGGCCAATATCCAACTTACACCCTCTCTCTAAAATCTTCAAAAAAATTAATTCATCAGCGAATCTATTCCTATCTCATCTCCCACAACATACTCAACCCCTGTCACTTTGGGTTCAGGCCTAATAAAAATACCAATGATGCTATTATACACATGCTAGAACATATATACACTGCAATAGATAAAAAAGAAGTCCCACTGGGGATCTTCATTGACTTACGTAAAGCTTTTGATACAGTTGACCATGACTTGCTCCATATAAAATATAAAATTGTCGCACTATGGTATAAGACGGCACTCCCTCAACTACCTAAAGTCTTACCTCAGCAACAGAAGCCATTATGTGTACACAAACGGGGCAAACTCTTCCGCACAGCCAATTACAGTTGGAGTCCCACAGGGAAGTGTCCTTGGCCCTCTTCTCTTTCTCATATACATAAATGACCTACCAAATGCATCACAACTACTCAAACCCACACTATTTGCAGATGACACTACATACGTCTTCTCTCACCCGAGCCCAGTCACGCTAACCAATCCTGTAAATACCGAATTACAGAAAATATCTACCTTGATGAGGACTAACAAACTTACTCTTAACATTGACAAAACCTACTTCATTCAGTTTGGTAACAGAGCTACAAACGTCCCTCTTAACATAATGATAAACGGATCACTTATCAAAAAACTCACAGAGGGAAAATTCTTAGGAATCCACCTTGATAATAGACTCAAATTTCAAACACACATACAACAAATTTCTAAGAAAATTTCCAAGACCGTAGGCATACTATCGAAGATACGGTACAGTGGACCCTCGGTTCGCGATGCCATCGGTATCCGATAAATCCGGTATTCGATGCACTGTATCACAAAAATTTTGCCTCGGTTCCCCTTACAAAACCCAGTACATATACGCGATTCATCTGAGACATGTCCACGTGTGGCCTGAACTGCCCCATGTGTGCCAGTGTTTACATGCCAGCCAGTGTGCTCACATCTAAGGATACATTTGGTACATTCCATATTATCAGTGTTTTTGATGCTTGTTTCTGCAAAATAAGTCACCATGGGCCCCAAGAAAGCTTCTAGTGCCAACCCTTCGAGAAAAAGGGTGCTAATGACTATTGAAATGAAGAAAGCGATAATTGCAAAGTACGAAAGTGGAGTGCATGTGTCGGAGCTAGCCAAGTTGTATACAAAACCCCAATCAACCATCTCTACTATAGTGACAAGGAAAACAGCAATCAAGGAAGCTGTTCTTGCAAAAGGTGCAACTGTGATTACGAAACAGCGACCACAAGTGTTAGAAGATGTTGAGAGACTGTTATTGGTGTGGATAAATAACAGACAGATAGCAGGAGATAGCATCTCTCAAGCAATCATTTGTGAAAAGGCTAAGCAGTTGCATGACGATTTGGTAAAGAAATTGCCTGCAACTAGTGGTGATGTGAGTGAATTTAAGGCCAGCAAAGGTTGGTTTGAAAGATTTAAGAATCGTAGTGGCATACATAGTGTGATTAGGCATGGTGAGGCTGCCAGTTCGGACCAAAAAGCAGCTGAAAAATATGTGAAGGAATTCAAGGATTACATAGACAGTGAAGAATTTAAACCTGAACAAGTGTTTAATTGCGACAAAACAGGCCTGTTTTGGAAGAAATTGCCAAGCAGGACCTACATTACTCAGGAGGAAGCTGGTCCTAGTGGCATTAAAAGAAGAAGGGAAGTAACCCTGGAAAAGGACTTGCTACCTCAAGTCCTAATGGAAGGGGATTCCCCTTCTAAACAATAAGTTCAACACTCTCCCCTCCTCTCATCCCATCAATCATCACCAGAACTTCATTAAAGGTGTCATGTATTCTATTGTTAGTAGAGTACATGCTACAAACTGTGCATGTCTTCTTCAGTTTCATGTAGTAAAAATTTTTTTTTTTTCATACTTTTGGGTGTCTTGCACGGATTAATTTGATTTCCATTATCTCTTATGGGGAAAATTAATTCACTTTCCGATAATTTTGGTTTACGATGAGCTCTCAGGAACGGATTAATATCGCAAACCGGGGGTCCACTGTACTATGTTCCACAGTCAGCCCTCCTGGCCCTTTATCACTCACTTATTTACCCCTACCTCACCTATGGAATTTGTGCATGGGGCTCAACAACAATAAACCATCTCAGACCATTAATTAACCAACAAAAGGCTGCAGTCAGAATGAAAAATTTCCCACTACAGGCAGCAAACCACCATATCAAAATTTAAAACCCTATCCATACAAAACATCCTACTTTTTACTGCACCTATCATAAAGAAACTTAACTTGATTAAACCCCCCCCTAAAACATCCTTTTCCCAACCCCAAACAGAAAATGCCTAACAAAGGCACGATCATCTTTGATGTTCCTGGTCCACCTCACGTATGCAAAAACTCAATGCACATAAAAGGCCCAAAAAATCGGTTTTCTTTTCCCAGTAATATAAAAGAAACACTGTCTGTTTATAAAATTAAAAGTCTTTTCTCAAAAATCACAAAACTCACCCACAATAAAAAATACTGAATAACTGTATCTCATAAATTGTATTCATAAATGTTTCTCATTATTGAATTCAAAAGTCAAACCTGTGACCCAATCAAATTTTGCTATTTTTAATTACATTCCGCGCCATTTTCATGTTTCTGAGATTTATCCCCTAAATTTCTGGGCCTTTAAAATAGCGGAGAAAGGGGTTGCCCCATGTCAGAGAAGGGTCCCCATGGTCGTGTGCACCATATAAAAAAAATCGGGGAGCCATGGTGGGAACCCTTTTTAGTTTCCTTTTTTCAGGCATGTTAGCGGTAAGAAATAGTGTTTCCCCCAGCAAATTGGGATCTTTCTTCCCAAGTATCCCTAAACAAGAGGGAAGTTCAGTGAAGATAAATTTTCATGTTTTGGAGGATTTTTGAGACCAAAAGCAATGGGGGGAGGAGGAAAGAGGAGGAGGGGAGGGGAGGAAGGGGAGGGGGGAGGGGAGGAAAAGGGGGGGAGGGGGAGAGGAGGAAGGGGAAGAGAAGAGGGGAGGAAGAGGAGGAGGAAGAGGAGGGGGAAGAGGAGGAGGAGGGGGAAAAGGGGGGGGGGAGGAAAGGGGGGAAAGGGAGGAGGGGGGGAGGGGGAGGAGGAATTGGAAAAGGGAAGGGGGAAGAGGAAGGGGAAAGAGCGGGAGGAAGAGGGGAGGAGGAGGAATAAAGATGATGATGATATAAAATATTTTTCCCCTTTGAAGAAGAAAAAAAAAACCCCACCCTATGACAGGACAAGATAAGGGGGTTTAACTCTGAAAAACTGACTTTGATGAGCAAAAACGGGGTGGAGTGTTTAAGGGAAATATTAGTGCCCATCCCCCTCCCTTTGTTTTTGTGGTACAAAAACTTTTGTGCTTTTTGTCTGTCTGTCAAGGCCCCTGCGCCCTTTTAGCTCTCTGTCTAGGGGCCACAAGACTGTGTACATACTTTTTAATCACTCTCAAAGCAGAGTATAGCACTTTGTCTGGATTTTTTGGGGTTACCTAGGTAATTTACATATGTATTTTGTATTTTGTGTCCCGGAGACAGAGATAGACAGACAGAAGAAAAAAGACAATGAAAGGACAGAATGAGGGAAAGAAAATTTTAATAGAATGGGGGGAAGAGGCCCCCCCGGGGGACCCCATTTTTTTGACAGGTGGTAGGGGAGTGAGAAATTTTATTTATTTATTTAGAAATTTTAGCACTACAGGGTAAAAAAAAAATTACAGGTAAAAGAGCATAAAAACCCACTTATTGCATAGCATTACGGGCGGCTTAAAATTAATTAAGTTAAAAAGAAATAAAGGAAATCGTGAAAAAGACATTTTTTGTAAACGATAATTAAAGCCAAATGGTTTTACAAAGCAGGTCAATGATTGCAGCATTGTGTTCCCTTTTAGTAGAATGGAGTATTCTGTTAGGTAGTGTTTTTAAAAAAAAAATAACAAAGTTAGAGGGGTCCTGGTTTAAAATTTTTTGATATAATTGGAGTAACTTTTTGGATTTACAATTTTAAAAAGGGTTTCAGTTATTCAGTATTTATTTGGTTTTGATTGAGTAAGTTTTGAGAAGAGACTGAATTTATAAAAAAAGGTAGTTTTCTTTTATATTACAGGTAATAAACCCCAGTTTTCAGGGGCCTTTTATGTGCAGGAGTTTTTGAAAGGGAGATGGACGAGGAACATCAAAGAGTGATTGGCCTTGTGTTATGGTCATAGTTCTTTTGAGGTTTGGCAAGGAGATTTTTGGGGGGGGTTTAATATCGAGTTAAAAGTTTTATGTATGAAAAGGTGCCAATAATAAGTATGGATGTTTTGTTGGTGGTAGGTTGGTTTTTTTGAATTTTGGGTGGAGTGTGTTGCCTGTAATAAAATTTGTTTTATCAACGCAGCCTTTTTGTTGGGTAATTTTGGGGTTTGGGAATGGTTAAATGTTTTTGGCCCCCCACCCAAAAAATCCATAAGGGTGAGTAGGGTAAAAAGGAAGTGAAAAGGGGCCCGGGGGGGTTGACGGGGAACTATCCCCGTTCTTCATAGTAGCCCAGTTTGGGGAAATTTTTTAGAAATTTTTTTGTTAGTTTTTAAAAAAATTTGAGTCTATTACGGGGGGGTTCCTAGAATTTTCCTTTTTAGCTTGTGAAGGTGATCCGTTTATCGTTATTTTAAGGGGACATTTTTAGCTGTTACCAAACTGAATAAAAGTGGTTTTTGTCAATTTTTAGGTAGTTGTTAGTCCTCATCCAGGTAGATTTTTCGTAATTCGGTGTTTACGTATTGGTAGCGTGACGGGGGGTCGGGTTAGAAAAGTATTGTGTCATCTAAAAAATTGTGGGTTTGAGTTTGCAAAGTTTTGGGTAGGTCATTTTGTATAGGGAAAGAGAAGGGGCCAAGGAACTTCCCTGTGGGAACAACGTAATTGGTTGTGCGGAAAAGCTTGCTCTTTGCGTAACATATTGATTCGTTCTGAGGAAGGGATTGAGGGTAGTTGGGGGAGTCCCCTCTAATACCATAGTGGACAATTTTACGGGGGAAATCAGGTAACTGTATCAAAAGTTTTACTAAGTCAATGAAGATCCCCGGGGACTTTTTTTTTACTTTTGCGTGAAATTAGTTCTGCATGTGTATAATAGCTCTTTTGTATTTTTTTTAGGCCTGAACCAAATTGGAGGGTTGAGAATGTTTTGGGAAATGGGGAGGATAATTTTTTTAATTAATTTTTCGAAATTTTGAGAGGGGGTAAATTGGATATTGGCCTATGATTAACTTGTTTGGTTCCTCCTTTATGGTGGGGGGGACCCTTGCTTTTTTGGAAAACTGTAGGGAAGGTGGGGATTCAAGGATTTGTTAAAAAGAGTTTTTTGAAATGTTTGGGATATTACTTGTATGTTTTTTTGTATATAAAGGGTGGTAAGGTATTTAAACCCTGCCTTGTTTTTCAGTGCGTTGTAAAAAGGGAGACTTGTATGGGTTTAGTGGTGCTAGGAACAGTGTGTTCGGGTGGGCCCAGTGGGGTAGTCATGGGTTTGGGGTATCTGAGCTTGGGATTTTATTGGCAGGTTTTGACCTATAGGGGAGAAAAATCTTTGAGTCTTTTTGCGTTTCTTTGGGGGAGTTGGGGTTCTCTTTTTTTCTAATTTTTATTTCTTTATGTTGTGATATTTTTTGTTCCCAGAATTTCTGATAGGGTTTTCCAGGTCTTTTTATATCCCCTGAAAAGTTGGATAATCTTCTCATAAAAATTTTTTTCCCTTTCTTATCAGGGGTTACGATTGAAGTAACGTTTTTTTTTGGTTAGGGTTTAGTACCCATTTTTACTGTTTTTAACAGTTTTTTTGTTTTTAAAGGAATTGAGAATGCTGGGTGTTAGCCGGGGACTGTTCGTCTTTACTGTCACTGTTTAGTTTTTTTTGGGGCAGTGCTTGTTAAAAGGTATTGGGTCTTTTTTAGAAAAATTAAAACATGTAAATATCTGTATAGATTTCTAGTCGGTGAGCAATGTTGTTACTGCTGTGTAAAGTTTTTAAATGGTGCCTCATGTGAAGTTAAGGTGCTTTAGTAGTGTTTGGGGGGTTTTACCAGAGTTTTTATGAGGAAAGAGGGTATGGTTGTGGTATTACTGAAATTTAATCCCTGATTTTAAAGGGGGGAATGCTTTTGGTAGATGTGGGGGAAAACTAGTCTCTGTAAACTCTTGTAGGTTTTTTTTATGTGGTCAAACAGCAGTTACTCACTGTGTTTGTAAATTCAGTAACTGTGGGCCGGGTCTTGAGGAATTATACTAAAGTCCCTGAGAGTGTAAGTATCTTTTTTCAGCGTGCATCATTATATACTTCCTGGGTTTTTGACTAAATGGAAATTTTTGATTGGGGAAAATCTTTAGTGTTTATCACTGTGAGAGGTTTTTGTAGGTTTTGGGGATTTGAATTTATTTATATTATATATTTTAAAATATTTTTATATTTCCCCATTTTCACCCCTTGTGCAATATTACTGATACTTTTCTATTTGGGTTGGGTAGTATATAGCAGTGCCACCCCCTTTTTGGTACCCTACATTGTGTATGGCTGTTAACCAGAAGGGCATAGAATCTGAGTTCAGGCTTACCCGGTTTCAGTTAGTGTAATGATGGACATATTGGCAGCAAGGAATTTAGTAATGTAGGGGGGTCATAAAATTGTTGTTAAAAGTCTAATTTTGTTGAACAGTTATTTGTTGTTGGCTCTGGAAGTTTGATTTTTTTCGCTGTGTAGTAATTACAGAACTTTTGAAAAAATTTAAGTCATTAAATAAGAGGGTTTGGATAGGATCAATGTTGTAATAAAAATTGTAGTGAATCTATGTTAGAATTAAGTAAAAAATAAAGAAAATTTAAGCTAAAAAAATGCACCCGAATTTTTAACAAAAGTAAAAAAAATGAGCTAGGTAGTTTTTTAAAAACTAAAAAAAAGGAGACAAATAAAGGGATAAAATAATTTTGTGGTGAACAAAAAAGGGTAAAAAAAAAATGAGCTTTCGAGTATAATGGCAAAATATGAACTTATACTTTGCACCCGAAATAGCCCTTGATTATTTAACAAATTTTGAATATATGAGCCAAGGTAGTTAAAAGTAAATAAAGGGGAAAAAAAAAATTAAGGGATACAATTAAGTAATGGTAACAAGTTAAATGGAAATAGTCACTATGAAAAAAATATTGGTTTAGGGGTAAGTTGTTTTTTATATTAAAAAAGTTGACAGTTTATTGACAATAAAAAGTAAAAAAAAAAATGAGGTAGTTTTACAGCTAGCAAAAGATGTTTTGGGACTTCAAAAAAGTAATTGGGTTACAGTAATTGGCATAACAAAAAAAAGTGACTAAAAAAAAAAGTAGTGGTAAACAAAATTTTAAAAGCAGGTAAAAAACATGAATAATATTAAATTTGGAGAAGATTTGACTTTAACAAAAATTATGGCAATTAATGGCAGTGAAAGAAGAAAAAAGTATTGGAGGTAGTTAGATTTGCTTGTGATGAAAAAAAAAATAAAAATAATAAGCACAATATAATGTAATGGACAATATTTCATTTTGACAGCTGCCCCACCCTGATCAAACCTTTTAAAACCCCAAGCCCCAAAAGGGGGAGGAGGAGGGGGGGGGGAAGAGAGAAGAGAAGGGAGGAGGAGGAGGGGGAGGAGGAGGAGGAGGAGGGAGGAGGAGGAGAGGAGGGGAGGAGGAGAAAGAAAGGAGGAGGAGAAGAAGAAGGGGAAAAAGAAGAAAGGGGAAGAAGAAGAAGGAGGGGGGGAGGAGGGGAGGGAAAAAGAAGAAAGGGGGAGGAGGGAGGAAAGAAGAAAGGGGGAGGGGGGGAAGGAAGGGGAAAAAGAAGAAAGGGGAGGGGGAGGAGAAAGAAGAAGGAGGAGAAGAAGAAGGAGGAGGAGAAAAAAGAAGGAGGGGGAAAAAAAAGGAGGAGGAGGAGAAAAAAAAAGAAGGAGGGGGAAAAAGAAAAAGGAGGAGGAGAAAAAAAAGAAGGAGGAGGGGAAAAAAAAAAGAAGGGGAGGAGAAAAAGAAAAGGGGGAGGAGAAAAAAGAAAAGGAGGAGGAGGAGAAAAAGAAAAGAAGGAGGAGGGAAGAGAAGAGAAAAAGGAGGAGAAGAAAAAGAAAGAAGAAGGAGGAGGAGGAGGAAAAAAAGAAGAAGGAAGAAGAAGAAGAAGAAAAAAAGGAGGAGGGGGGAAAAAAGAAGAAGAAGGAGGAGGAGGAGAAAAAGAAGAAAAAGGAGGGGAGGAGAAGAAGAAGAAAGGAGGGGAGGAGAAGAAGAAGAAAAAGGAGGAGGAGGAAAGAAGAAGGAGGGGAGGGGAGAAGAAGAAGGGGAGGGGAAGAAGAAGAGGAGGGGAAGAAAAAAGAAAGGGAGGAGAAAAAGAAGAAGAAGAAGGAGGAGGGGGAGAAGAAAAAGAAGGAAGGAGAAGAAGAAAAAGGAAGGAGGAAAAAAGGAAAAAGAAAAAAAAAGAAGGAGGAGGGGAAAAAGAAGAAGGAGAGGAGAAAAAAAAGGAGGGGGGAGGAGAAAAAAAAGAAGGAGGAGGAGAAAAAAAAGAAGGAGGAGGAGAAAAAAAGGGGGAAAAGGGAAAAAGAAGAAAGGAGGAGGAAAAAAAAGGAGGGGGAAAAAAGAAGGAGGGGAGAAAAAGAAGAAAAGGGAAAAGGAAAAAGAAGAAGCAGAAGAGAAGAAGCAGCCGAAGAAGAGGAAGCAGAAAGCAAAAAAAAGCAGAAAAGCGAAGAAAAACAGAAGAAAAGAACGAAAAAGCAGAAGAAGAAGCAAAAAGAAGCAGAAAGAAAGAAGCAGAAGAAGAACAGAAAAAGAAGAGAAGAGAAGAAAAAAGAAGAAGAAGCAGAAGAAAAGAAAAAAGAAGAAGAAGCGAAGAAAAAAGCAGAAGAAGCAGAAGAAGAAGCAAAGAAGAACAGAAGAAGAAGCAGAAAAGAAAAAGAAAAAAAGAAGAAAAAAGAAGAAGAAAAAGAGCAGCGCCAGCAGCAGCAGCACCAGCAGCAGCAGCGCAGCAGCAGCAGCAGCAGCAGCAGCGCCAGCTCGCCAAGGCAGCGCGCAGCAGCCAGCACAGCAGCAGCAGCAGCAGCAGCAGCAGCAGCAGCAGAGCAGAGCAGCGCAAGCAGCAGCGCAGCAGCAGCAGCGCGCAAGCAGCCCCGCGCAGCTGCGCAGCAGCAGCGCAGCAGCAGCAGAGCGCAGCAGCGCAGCAGCAAGCAGCAGCAGCACAGCAGCAGCAAGCAGCAGCAGCAAGCGCAGAGCAGCAGCACCAGCAGCACAGCAGCAGCAGCAGGGAGCAGCAGCGCAGCGCAGCAGCAGCAGAGCAGAGCAGCAGCAGCAGCAGCAGCAGCCGCCACGAGCAGCGCAAACAGCAGCACAGCAGCAGCAGCAGAGCAGCAGCACGCAGCAGCGCAGCGCAGCAGCAGCGCAGAGCCGCAGCAGGCAGCAGCAGCGCGCAGCACAGCAGCACCCCGCCGGCCCAAACACGGGAAAAGCCACCCAAATAAAAAAAGGGAAGGGAAAGGAAAAAGAAAAAGCCAGCATTTTTAAAACATCCTTCCTGCGGACAAGATTCGGGGGTAAATCCCCTTTTAAAAGCACGATTTGGGGACAGGGTGAGGGAAAAGGAAATTGTGAACATCCCCCTTTGTTTTTCTGGGAAAAAAACTTTTGCTTCATTGCTGTCGTCAAAAGGGGTTTTTGGTCTATTTGCCAAAAAGCCACAAGAAAAAATGGTATTGGAAAGGGGTGGAAGGAATGTGAAACAACCATTTACAGGAAAAACTTTAAAGACACAAAAATTTATTTGAGAAAAACTGTAGAAATGTTTTTTTTGCAATAAAAAAAAAACCCCAAAAAAAGCACCATGGGTTTTTTGGTGAGGAGTGTAAAAAACCAAATTTTGGGATGAACCTTTTTTTATGTGTGAGTGGTAAAAATTTTTGTATGACACCATTTTTAGTGTGAGATTTAAACCCCTGTATGACACCTTTTTATTTGGAAAAGTAAAAACATTTTTTATGAAAAGTTTTTGGGGAAGTGTAAAACCCATTTGTTTTTAAACCCTTTTTTTATTTGGGGTGTAAAACCCAAGGTAAAATTTTTAAAATTCAAACCCCAAAATTTGGAAAAATTTTCCATAATAAATTGGAAATAAATGAAAAAAAAAACAAAATTTTTTTTTTTAAACAAGGGAAACAAATTTTAAATTTTTTTTGGGCATTGGTTTTTTCAACAAGGGTATTTTTTTCATTCCCTTTTTGGTCTCAAGGCCATTTTTTTTTTATTGGAAAAAATAAAATAGGAAAAAAAAAAAAACTTCAAAATCAATAAATAAGTTTCCGGGAGGAGTCCGCGTTAAAAAACGGGTTTCATTTTCTGAAAACTTCCAATTATTTTCTAATTATATTTAAAAAAAAATTTTTTTTTGAAAAAAATAAAAAAATACTTTAACTTTTCAAAAAAAAAAATTTTTTTTTCTATATTGGGGAAAGAAGACATTTTAGGGGGGCCAAAACGTCAAAATTAAAAATGTATCCCGATTTCTGATCCGGGAAAAAAATAAAAAAAATAAAAATGTTTTTGTTCAATTATTTAAAACTTACCAATAATTAGTATGAAGAAGGAACCCCTAACGTACATTCGCTGGGGTAAAACCCCATGGTCAATTGAAGGAAAGCACCAAAAGGGGGGCCCCCCCCAAAACTTTATGTCCCTACCAAACAAGGGATTTTTCACAGAAAGGAATTCAGGATGAAAGATCACTGGCAAAGGAATACTGTACTTAGTGTGTGTCATTATTATTATTATAACACAAATGTCATTTCCTACTAAGACAGCATAATTGAAGGAAGGAAAAAAATCATAACTTGCTTCCTTGCCGTTTTTGCAGGAATGCATGCATCTCATGCTGCAATGACAGCCACTGAACTATAAAAGCCCCACCCAATTCTTATGTATAGGCCTGACTGTAACTACATCAACAGCACACACATGTACATAATTTATTACTAGTGACTTCCTTAGCTATCAAACTTTGAAGCTAAGTCTCTGGGTCCATTATGTGCCTCATTTCATTTTACTAGTGGCCACAAGAAGGGTATGAAGGTTTACCTGGAATCTACCTGGAAGTTGTTCCAGGGGTCAACACCTCCACGGCCCACCCACCCTTGAAGACTAGAACCTGGCTACCTGGTTTCTGTGAATCCCTTCCTAAAAATTATCAACCTAACATTTTAACCCATTTCTTTGTCCCTCATGTAGATCTGCATCATTAAGGCTAGTGTCACTTATGATGATCAGTGTTAATTATAGCACTTCAAATATGCAGAGTGGAAAATTTTGGCTTAGACATGAGAAAATGAGTCTGTACTGGGAGTGTGCATAGTATAAAACAAAATTCTAACCCCGGGCAGTGGATGACAGGAAGAGAGGAATTTTCAAGGGTAATTTTCATGGTTTTATTGGATATTCTTAGTGTTAATTTAACAAGAGAGAAGACAATGTTGAAATGGAAAAGTTTTTGGTCAGAAGAGGCCTGAAATGGGTGATTTCCCTGAGGAAGGGTCGGTGTTCCCCCATTTTACTTCCTTTTCTGAGGTCTGATTCAATTATCTGGACGACCTAAGCCATTAGCAATCATTCTTGGTTATATTTCATTAGATGAGAAGAAGGTAAAACTTTAATTATTTGTGTAAATTCAAAATGAAGGGCAAACATTATATAGAGTGGATATTAAATATGGATATGGTGGATATGGACAGAGTGGATATTAAAATGGTATAAAATACCAACAGGTTGTTAGGTAAGACACACATGCAACAGTTAGGTATCTTTATTTCGAAACGTTTTGCCTACACAGTAGGATTCTTCAGTAAAGTACAGAAAAGTTGATAGAAGAGACGTGAAGACGATGTAATCAGTCCATCACCCTTGAAGTTTTGAGGTGGTCAGTCCCTCAGTCTGGAGAAGATTATCATTCCATAGTCTGAAACAATATGGAGTCGGACAACTTGGACAACTTCTACTAGTGAAAATGGCTGGATTTGAGAGGGACGTGACCTCCCAACGACTACATTCTTACCTCTACTAGTGACCTTCATCTCGCCTCCTGGCGGTATATAAGGCTCCATCCTGTCACCTGAACTCCATATTGTTTCAGACTATGGAACGATACTCTTCTCCAGACTGAAGGACTGACCACCTCAAAACTTCAAGGGTGATGGACTGATCACATCGTCTTCATGTCTCTTCAATCAACTTTTCTGTACTCGACTGAAGAAGTCTGTGTAGGCGAAACGTTTCGAAATGAAGATATCTAACTGTTACATATGTGCCTTACCTAACAACCTGTCGGTATTTTATACCATTTTAATAATGGTTCCATGTTGCCCGGCCACTGACCAAGTTCCCTCTTAACTTGGGGACTCACAACAGGAGGATTACTATGAATCCTCTTGTTCTCCTCCGTTTATCACCGTATCTCCAGCTTAGCAACCCTAAGCTCTTCTTTCAGCTGCTGGTAAAGTTGCTCAAGAGAGGGCATTCTGGTTCAGATTCACAGAGAGCACACAAACAGGTCTTCACAGAGCTAAGTACACATCACCACTGAGCAGGCCAGGCAGCCAACGCTAGGCAGGTCCCCCTTAAACCCAAAACCAGACCCACAAACGAAAACACCTGCCCAACCCACTTTCCACTCCACCCACCCAATACTGCATCAGGCCAGGTGGCCAACGCTAGGCAGGTCCCCCTTAAACTCAAAACCAGACCTACAAACGAAAACCCCTGCCCAACCCACTTTCCACTCCACCCATGGAATAAGCACGTTCAACGTCACCACTGAGTAAGGTCACCGTCACCACTGAGCGAGGTCACCGTCACCTCTTGAGCGAGGTCACCGTCACTTTGATTAGGTCTCCCCTCATTCTTCATCTTACAAGTGAATGTTGTTTAAGAGTCTTCAATCGTTCTTTGAACGGAAGATTTCTATTGCTATGTATTAATTTGGCCATTCTATGCTGCATGTTTTCTAGCGAATTTATATCCATTCTGTAATATGGAGACTGGAACTGAGCTGTGTAATCTAGGTGAGGCCTTACTAATGATGTATAAAGCTGTAAAATAACCGAAAGCAGGTCTGACGATCCAAGGAATGTCTATGAACAACATCGCAATTCACACAAACGTTTAATCAACTACAGAAACTCAAGACTTATTGCCAGAGAAGACAACACTCAATACCAAGGAATCCTGGAATCATCGCTTATCTCTATGACCAACAACTTCAACGAGAACAATGACCTCTATAACATAGCTGAACCACTTGCCAAGAAACTTCTTCATCGCTTTCCCAAATAAGAACATAGGAATGGAGGAACACTGCAGAAGGTCTTCTTACATACTTATCCAATCTCCCTTCCCAGCTACTCAAGAATTTACTCTATAATCCCACTCGGTAGATCATCACATGCAACATTCTCCACCTGACCCATCATTCTGAACCTGACTATAAATACTCACGTACCTTCCACCCCAGGTAGATCTGTTTGTGACTTGAAAAAGCCCACTGTGTGGGCGAAATGTTGTCAATAAAGGATCACATTATACTGCATATGTGTTTAATTTTCATTGTG